>JAWPHD010009380.1:0-104479 GCA_037043455.1 Cyrtodaria siliqua | reverse complement strand
AAGAGACCAAATAATGAAGAAATTTAACAATATGAAGCAAAGTTGTAAGTATATCAAGTGTGTTTCTTTTTAAGATTTATTTCAATTTCAAAATAAAATAATAATAAACATAAATCTGTCATCTCTAGGGTCTGTCACAAATTTGTATTGCATGGTTAAAGGCAATGATCATTACAGGATTATTGTATAAGGGACCTTTGAGAAATTGGATCTTTCTGACCTACCAACCACAACCATTGATGATTATTTCTAGACGCTATGCATAACGCATGTCTTGTTATAAACTTATTAGTCCCTATCGGTCCGGACCGGAGGGGACTTTAGCTTCGGCCCCCGTCCGTCCATCTGTCTGTCCGTCTTTCATTTTTTTGTCCGCACTGTAACCTTTGTCATGCATTGTGGGATTTTTAAATAACTTTGCACAAATGTTCACCATAATGAGACAGCTTGTCGAGCGCAAGACCATGGTCCGTTGCTCAAAGGTCAGAAATAGGCTTGTCCGGACTGTAAATTTGTCATGCATTGTGGGATTTTTAAACAACTTGGTACAAATGTTCACCATAATGAGACGGTGTGGCACGCGCAAGACCCAGGCTTGTCCGGGCTATAACATTGTCATGTGTGTAACTTTGTCATGCGTTGTGGTATTTTTAAAAAACTTGGCACACAGTTTCACCATACTGAGACGGCGTGTCTCGCACAAGACCCAGTTCCGTTGCTGAAACGTCAAGGTCACAGTTGGAGGTTAAAGGTCAAAAATAGGCTTGTCCTGGCTGTAACTTTGTCATGTGTGTAACTTTGTCTAGCATTGTGGGATTTTTAAACAACTTGGTGTTATAACTTTTAATTAGAAAAATAAGGAAGGAATATTCAGAAATAGGTAGGCACCCCAATATCTATATAAATGATACATGAATATACGTTTCCTAAGTGTATACGCAGCTTTATACAGACCTCAATTAAAAAAAGACCTACAATATGGTTGCGAACAGGGTACTGTCTTGGGGCTTAGACTACTCAGTAATGGCGAGACTTGCAGAGAGATCTCTGCGTTTTCGTGACGAACCTAATAAAAATGGCACTAACATTGTAATCTATTTATCGTGAAAATCATATTTCTTACACAAACTGTAGTTTTAATTCTTGCTTTAATGATAATTTATTTTGACATCACACCAGTAGCATCAACCTCATTGATGTAGCAAGATACCATCAGAGATTGAAGATAACAGAGGATATCTGCATGTATAAAGTTTAATAAGTTACTAGTCTTAATAAACCAAAGTTTGTTATGTTACCCCTTTATTATGTCCATAAATTCATATTTAAATTTGCCACATTCCTATTTTCTTTTCTGAATGTCTTATTTGGATATTCAGTAAGGAGTTCAATTCTTTTCAATGACATTTTGTATATCCATTAAATATATCATACTTTTTTTATAAATATATTACGATTTTTCAGCAAAGAGCAAACATGACCAGCTCCTCAACCCACCCACTGGAGGAGGTGCTGCTCCAGTTCTGTCTCCTGCTGAAGCATTGTGGGTTGAAGAACTGGAGAAAAGAAGAAACCCCACCCTCAGTGGTATAACAGGAGGTGTGGAAGTGGGAGGTAAGAAAACTAAACTGTATAATATCAACTAATATTTCCAGGAAAAAGAGACATAGATATTTCTGTACCGGTATTGATTTCTGTTGTCATCAGAGGCAATTTCTTTGGTGTGCATTTAGTCATTTATCAGGAATTGCATGTACCAGATGCAATACATTGATATAATGTACTGGATGTAATACACTCAAGAGATATGAAAACGCAACACGGGAATTTCCGCTATATATTGTATGTACAATATGCTGCTTTTAATCGAATGGTACATGACTACGTAAGACATTTCATTTTGGAAAAAATACTAAAACAACAAATAATACAGCAAATAGTATTCCTTCAAAGTTTCATTATTAACAGAGTACGCGTTCGGCGCAATCATGTGAGCAAACTTAGGATGCAACATTTTGCAAACTATTTACGTTAAATACAGTACTGGACTAGCTCAGTTTTTCAAAGGGCAATTTCAACATTTATGAAGTTCTTGTTACAAGGTGTAGTGTGATTAAAACGTCTACAACATCACAGTTGTGTCCTTTCTCTAATTAACTGCAACAGAACATCTTGGGATTTCTTTGGAATATTATGTGCAATTAAGTGTGCAGTATATACAATATATAGCGGAAATTCCCGTGTTGCGTTTTCATATCTCTTGAGTGTACATTGATATAATACAAGTTTAAACTTAACACCATGTAGTTGGTTCAATAACAGACATTGACTTTACATGTATTTAATGTTTAACTCAATGTAAAATGATCAGAAAATTGTTCTTTATATCATTAGATGTGGGAAGGACAGCACACTTGAGCTTTTTAAGTCCGTCTAGAAACTGACACCTTAAAAATCTATTGTGCCTTTCTTTTTCTAAAGGTATTAAAGGGACACTGTCCGTAAGTAAGCAGATATTGAGCATAACCAAATAACTGGCTGACTTTTATTCAGTGAAATGTATACATGAAAACATGAGGATAGACCCTAAGAAGTATGTAGGAATACATTCGTGAGTTTGAAAAAAAAGAAGTTTTAATTATTATATGTAAATAAAGTGGGACCCACAATATTTACCTTTTCTGCGATCATGTGACTTCCATTAGCGCATTAGGTTTTCACCACAGTATGTATTGCGAAATATGTATAGCCCGCTTAGCTCAGATGGGAGCGTTGTCGACCACTTTACACTAACGCACACTATTATTACGGCGAGTGTAATTTTAGTTTGGGCTGCGAGTTCAAACGCACAAAGCAGATTTACTTTTTTTTGTACCGCGATTGAATTCCGTTAAACAATTTTGCTTTTAATTAGTAAATATACAATAATGTTTAGTGTGTAATGTTTGCGAACATAATTATTGTGTGTTTTATAAGCTAAAAGTTACGGACAGTGTCCCTTTAAATATTTACAAAGATAACTAGTGTGTACACTTTCATTCCATTCTGCCTTTTGTATATATTCAGTGTACATACACATTTAAAAAGGGTCACAACATTGTCAAAACAGGTTGCACAGTTATGAAACTTGCACGTTTTTGACAGTGCTTTAGCCCCGTCATTTATAGATAGCAAACACAGGTGTGAAGTTTAATTTAATTCTTTCAGATGTTTATGATACAGCTTATATCAGAGTGAATTTTATTGAAATCACCTCACTATTTTTTTTACTTTTACAATTTTGACAATGTTTTAATCCTTTTTATATTTGTATGTACATTGAATATATATAGAGGATGTTAAACGAGTTCCCATTTCATATAAGATTTATGAAACGAGTTATGAATTATTTTAATTTTAACGAGCCTTTTGGCAAGTTAAAATTAAAAATAATTCATAACGAGTTTCATAAATCTTATATGGAATGGGAACGAGTTTAAGATCCTTTTTATCACATAACATTGCAATCAAATTAGTAAAAATTAATTCAGATGGACATAGAACCGCCACGACGTCAGACACACTTTAGCGCCAAAACGTCACAAAATATGTGACGTCGTAACGTCGCGTTTCACACATAACACTGCGTATAAAACAATCCGTGTTTTACCTCTTTACAAAATAGCTATTTACGCCAAGTTTTTAACAAATCAATAACAATGTTTTGTATAACGGTGCATTATTTTTATAAGCTGTCACAAATAATAAGTATATGACTCAGATCTGGGTGAATTTGTAATGAAATAAAATAGTTTCAGTTAATAAACTTGCGTAGTGTTACAGGTTTAACTCAACCAATCAAAATCGTTCCAGGTTGTATTACACGTGTGTCATACAATAGAATATTACATGGGTGTTCGACACTGCTAACAAGGGACGTTATGTGTATTACATGGGTGTTCGACACTGCTAACAAGGGACGTTATGTGATAAATTTATGTATTAAAAAAAGAAATATCTGTTCATTGTTTCTTCAGAAAACATACCGGATTACATCGATGAGTCTGGCATGTTGAATGAAGACACATTCCACAATATGCTGGAAGATGCATGCAATGGTATGGACGATTTCTTCCCGATTACTATAAATCATGCATGTAAATGTCAATCAAGGTTGGTTTTTAACCTTTGACATCCAAGTGGGACCTAGAAGTTTCAGTTACGGACCCAAATCTTGCGTGCGACACACCTTCTCATTGTGATTAACATTTGCGTGAAGTTTGACGAAATTCCTTTCAATAGTTTCTGAGAATTGATTGAGACACTATTTCAGAAGCACGAATGGTCAGTGCGATCACTATATGCCTCCCTTCGGCAGCATAAAAATACAAGTTAAGATCGAAGAACAGGACTGTCAGATCATTACATGTACGTTTTTAATAGGAGGAGGGTTCATCAAATATATCAACCAAATATAAAGTTTCAATCTGTAATTTAATAACACTTTAAAATTCAATTGGCTAATCAATATGAATAAGTAACAAAAAATGATATCTGAAAGACAGTATGCTGGACTATCAGTGATTCAATCAAATATAATAAAATAAATGAATGAAAACATTATGATTAAGTTAAATCCTCCTATACATGTACATTACTATTGCCCACTTGTTAGCTGTTATTTATAAATATAGGATTATCCATTGGGCCGTAGAGCTAAAAACACAATTCATATTTGACTTTTAAGTGTACAATTAATTCTTAAGTGTGCATGAAGCCAATAATGTAAACAAACATTATTTACGTTGTTATTCGGCTATATGTCCAGTGTTTGTGTAGTTATTTGGTATCATAAAGGTGAACAGTAATAACATAATTAAAAATCTAAATATCACCTTCAATACTTATATTTACACTAGAATGGTGTTTCCGGAACACCTGTGTTGCCTGCTGCGTGTTTGTCAGAAGAAAACAAACAATAATGACCCTCAGTGTGACCTTGACCTTTACATAGAATCGTGTCAGACTGACGACAAAGTGATCCCTATGTAGCCCCTCTTTCTTCGAAACGTCGACACAATTATGTTTTTGTTTTCAATTTGTATATATTTTACATGTTATTATTTCAGCTAATTAATATTTAAAGAATAAACTTGGACTAAAATTACCATACCAAGAGGTATGAATCAAGACACTTCACCAACACTGGAGCAACCCAAACTGCACAGGGCTAGTAATCTTCAAATAACAAATGAATTAAACCTAGGTATTAATTCAATTATACAAATAATTATACCATTTAAGCAATTAAATAAAAGTGGTATTTCATACGTGTGAAATATAGTTTTATTTTTTCACTGCCGGAACTACCCTTTTTCCTGAAAGTTGCTATAAAAGTTATATTTGGATTGGAAATAACTCAACTAAAACAATGAGTCGTAGATTATTGAAATCGGTTAAGTAGTTTAGAAGTTACGGGGACTTGCAATGTTATAATACTAAGCCAATGACGTCGTCAAATTTTTATTTATTTTTCTGCATACTGCAGTAAACCTTGATTTTAAAGCATAAAATAAAAAGAAAACTTGTTTTGGAGTGAATAACAGATTTTATTTCATCTCGAAGTGATCAAACTTCAATTTTTCACTCGTGCTTAGCATTCGTGAAAATATAAAGTTTTCACACTTCTCGATGAAATAAAATCTGTTATTCACTCCAAAATAACAAATATCCTCTATTAATCCTATCTTCAATTCATGTGTACCTAGGTTTAATTTGTTTGTACCTAAATTCCATTATTTGAAGATAGGTACAAATAATTGAATATTTTTTAAAATGGCGCTCCATATGGCTGCCTCTCATCATGAGTCTGGATCACATTTTTGTTTTTGGAGAATCTTTAAATATTCATTATCAAACAAGAAATGTAACAGTAAGTGACAAATGCCCCGAAGTGACCTTTGACCTGTGTGACCTTGACCTTGGAGCGACGGACCTGGATTTTGTGTGCGACATGTCTGGTTGTGGTGAGCACTTGTGCCAAGTTATTTGAAAATCTGTCCACGAATGTCAGAGTTATTAACCGGACACGAAAGCACTTTATTTTGACCTCTAAGTGTGACCTTGACCTTGGAGCCATGGACCTGGATTTTGTGCGCGACAAGTCGTGTTGTTGTGGTTAGCACTTTTACTAAGTTATTTGAAAATCCGTCCAGGAATGCCAGAGTTATTGACCGGACACGATTTGACCTCTAAGTGTGACCTTGACCTTGAAGCCATGGACCTGCATTTTGTGAGGCACAAGTCGTGTTGTTGTGGTGAGCACTTTTACCAAGTTATTTAAAATCTGTCCAGGAATGTCAGAGTGATTAACCGGACATGAGCACTTCTTTGTTTTGACCTTTGACCTCTAAGCACCTGGGTTTTGTGCACGACACGTCATCTAGTTGTGGTGAGCACTTGTGCCAAGTTATTTGAAAATCTGCCTATGGATGTCAGAGTTATTAACCGGACACAAAAGCACTTTGTTTTCACTTTTGACCTCTAAGTGTGACCTTGACCTTGGAGTCACGGACCTGGATTTTGCGCGTGACGCGTCGTCTTGTTGTGGTGAACAATTGTGCCAAGTTATTTGAAAATCCGTCCTTATTGTCAGAGTTATTAAGCGGAAATGATTGTACGTGTGAACGAAGGAACCGACAGACGGACAGTGCGACTACTATATGCCACCCTTCGGGGGCATAAAAACAATTTTTCAACAATAAAACGAGTGTCATGAATCTATTCAAGTCTATAATCATTTTTGAAGTTAATATGAGTTATATAATATGAGAAATATTGTACTCCTTTACAGAAAACCTGCTACCGGTAGTTACATGTAGTAACGACAGATGTACCACCTTGGCAAACTCAACCTCAATGGTTCCATGTAATGAAACAGCCACCACTGCTCGTTTGGTTAGAACGAAACGAAGAAAAATTGAAGAAAAAGAAAAAAAAGAGGAATCCGATATTTTAAAATTGGAAAAGGAAAAATTACAATTAGAAATTGAATTATTAAAAGAAAAAAGAGAAGCCATGGCAGTGAGAAAGGAAATGTGGGTCTTGAAAAAACAATTTTATAAAAAAATGCTTGCACAAAAATCTGAGGTTTAAATCTCAGACAAATGTTTTGCGCAAGTATTTTGTTATAAAATACTTTTTTTTAATGACAGTCTTCACGAAAACCTACTGTTCAAAGTTTTAAAATACAATTGGTCATCATACCCTCTGCTCATGATACTAATCAAATGGGAGATAACACTAACCGCTAGTCTTGCTAAACAATTATCTGTAATAAACAAGGAATCCGCAGATTTTAAATGTATCGGCTATACCGCTTTGTCACACTAAAAAAAATTCTAGTCTGCCTGTTGACAATAAGAATTAATTTAATAAATTATGTTAACGTAAAACTTTAATGTGAATATTGAAAAAAGATTACCCCACCCACTGACACACAAATAAAATAAATTTTGTATATTGTGATGTAAACTTTAGATGGTTAGTATTATTTGACAAGTTGTAATGAAAATGAGCAATGTTGGAAGATATTAGAATGTGAAAAAGTTAAAAACTTTTAACAAATTTCGAAGTTGAAAAGGGCCATAATTTTGCTAAATTGCAATACAGAGTTATGGAACTTATTTGTCTGAGTAGCTTTGATGATAGTGAACTTGAAGACATATTCAAAGTTTTAATTATTTAAATAAATAATGTTGAAGATATTAGAATAGCGCTCAGAGGAGTGTTATATTTTGTATTCACTAACTTAATTTTAGTCAGGAACAACTAGACATCTCATTGAATGTAATAATATATGTATTCCCTTAGGGTTTAAGGAGTATCAAAGTACAAGTTTTTTATTATATGAGCAGTGGTTTATCGTGAAGACTGTCATATACAGGTCTTACAAAATCATACCTTATTTCGATTATAATATTTATTGTAAGTTTAACGCAAACATATCGTCTTATCTAGCTTGCACTATATTTAGCTTAAAGGGACTGTCGGCAATCTGGAACAATATTGGAACAATACTGGAACAGTATTGACAATATTGTCAATATTGACAGTCGACATACTGACATGAAACTTGGTGGGTAGGTGGGTCATATAGGTTGGTTATATATAGGGGTGATATAGGAGTGTCATGTCTATAGACATATAAGTTGGTTATATATAGGGTGATATAGGGTGTCATGCTTATAGACATATAGGGTGGTTATATACAGGGGTGATATAGGAATGTCATGCCTATAGACACATAGGTTGGTTATATATAGGGGTGCTATAGGAGTGTCATATCTATAGACATATGGGTTGTTTATATATAGGGGTAACATTAGTCTAAATATGGCGACACTGGGACTTGAACCCACAACCTCCCGTCTCTAGATTTATTGAAATAAAGTGCCATGGAGTATTCGGACGGAACTTTCCATCATTTAGCTCCGGTTCCACCAACATTTATTTAGCTCTACTTAGCGTCTTAAAAACTTAAAAACTTAAAATCCTTAAGTATTTAAGTAAAGTACGTGAAACGTGTTCCACCAACGTATATTCGATACTTAAATAAATAAATTTAAGTATACTACCTTAAATACTTAACGATTCTTAAGTCGGCGTTGGAGGTGACTTACCGAGATACTTAAAAACTTAAAAACGTAAACAAACGATCCAAAATGGTGGAAATTGTTAGGCGAAACATCCGTCGCCGAAGACGTAATCGCCGTCGGCGTCTAGTATTAGAAAGACCGGTATTAAATTTGGAATACAACAACGTAGATTTCTTCCAGCGATACAGGTTTAAAATGGAAACTGTATACTTTTTAACAGGCATTCTTGGGGCTGCTTTGAGTTACCAAAATTTGAGAAATTCGCCGTTACCCCCATTTCTTCAAATATGTATCTGCCTGCGGTATCTTGCTGGGTCAGGCATACAGTTGATTGTGGCCGACAGCCTTGATGTGTCGAAATCAACTGTCTGTCGGACAATCTGGAGGGTAGTTGAACTTTTAACAGCGCCGCGATTTCTGAATGCTGTAATACATTTCCCAAGGAATCGACGGCAACTTGACAAAATCAAACAAGGGTTTCATGAACTTGCAAGTAAGTATACAGTACTCTATCACCTATTAATTTAATTTGTAAATTTGCCGGTATTGTATTTATTACGGGACACTACCCCCATATTTCCTGTTCCGGTGAAAATGTTGTCGAGAAAAATATAGGAAAAATATATAGGTCACGCTGGAGGAATTGTATAATAATATTACTACCTTAGCCTCCATCGATGCAGGAGCAAGCGTACCTTTACATAAGCGTACCAGCGTATAAGCGTACCATTTTAGGAACAAGCGTCCCATGTATATATAGTGGTAACATAGGTGCTAATTTCTTCTTCCATGCCATGGCATGGGCATGGTAAGAACCAGGTTCTTCAAAGAACGTAATCGGTTTTGCGGGGTCATGCATGGCGGACGAGCTCAGCAAGTGTCCCAATTGGTTATTTATATTTAAAACCAGTAAAAGATAATGTTTTTAAGACTATGTACAAGGAGACTGCTGACTAGTCTCTGTAGAGCAGGTCTGGCATGTGTGGTTCTTTCTTGGAAGAATTTCTGTTGACCTCGGGTGGGACTGTCACTTTGTCTGAGGAAGTTTTCTTTATTACGCGACAAGTCCATGCTGAATATTGAAGAGCATAAGCAGTCTACATATGTGTCGCCGTTCTTCAAGGCTCTCCTATTTAAGCTCATGTAGCATATTTGTTACGCATCCAGGGGTTCTGTCTGTATAGCTGTTGCATACGTAGCGAGCAGCTCTACGTTGGACCTGTTCGATAGCCTTGATGTCACATTGGCGGTATGGGTCCCAGACTGAGGCGGTGTACTCCATGGCGGGGCGTACCATAGTGGTGTATGTGGCTTCTTTCCTTAAAGTTCCTTCTTAAATATCCTATAGTTCTGTTGCCCTTACCAACGACATTGTTGATGAGTTTATTCCAACTCATGCTGTTAGACAGTGTGACTCCTAGGTACTTGCTGACATCTACTGCTTCGAGCACGTGTCCGTTTAGCAGGTATGTAGACTGTATCAGTCGCTTCCTGTTGCTTTGTGATATGTGGATTACATTGCACTTTGTTGTGTTAAAACTCATCTGCCATGTCTTTTCCCAGTCCTCCAGGGCAGTGAGGTCTTGCTGCAGTATTTAACTGTCATGGGGGATATTTATGGCACGGTAGAGTAAGCTGTCATCCGCAAATAAACGGGCATCTAAAGATTTGCACAAGTCTGGTAAGTCATTGATGAAGGCTAAGAATAGGAGGGGACCTAGTACTGTGCCTTGGGGGACTCCTGAGAGTACATCAGTCTCGGTTGAGTGTATTCCTTCTAATACAACTGTCTGTTTACGATTTCCAAGAAACGCCTGGATCCATTTGCTGGTGTTTCCTCTCACTCCGTAGTAGTCTAGTTTGTAGAGCAGTCTCGAGTGGGGAACTTTGTCAAATGCTTTCGCGAAATCGAGAAGGATCACGTCCACTTGCTGGCCTTTTGCTAACGGAGATGCAATCCCTTGAATCGTTGTTATTAGCTTAGTCTCGCAGGAGCGGTGTTTTCTAAAGCCATGCTGGTTGTCCTTAAGTATGCTATGCTTGTCGAAGTGGGTCATTATGCTGCTGTGGATTATGTGCTCTAGCAGCTTACATGTGATGGATGTCAGGGATACAGGACGGTAGTTTTCTGCTTTGTGTTTCTCCCCTTTCTTGAATACTGGGACGATCCATGCATATCTCCAGTCCTGTGGCACTTTGCACTTGTCAAGGGAGTACTGGTATATTGCTGATAGTATTGGGGCTAGCTCTGCTGCAGCTGCCTTTAAAAGGACAAAGGCATTAACTGTTATTTCATTAAATAAATAAAACATTCAATAGTAAATAAACTTAATAAACCTGACAGTCCTGTATTACTAATCAAAAGCTGTTCTTGTGTACACTGGTCACAGATAATGTTTTGCCATTTGCAGGCTTTGAAGGACAGATTAAAATTCAATGATTTCAAGACATATTAAGGCTTCTAATATTAAAATTTACCCAAGGGTTAAAATATTCATAAAGACCAGACATTCACAATTTATTTTTATTTATCAAGTAATTTATATTAACTTGTTATTTAGGGTTAAACAACAAACCACATTAAAAATACACTCACACAATATTGATGACTATTAAATATTTCTGTGTGTTTACTCAATATATATTTTGTTCATGATGACGCTGACATCCTTTCATTGATTTATATTTACATTTTTAATGTAAATACTTTTATAACACACACAAAATTAGAAACATCCATTTGACCATGAATCACATTTTAATTGCTTCACGCGCAGTTAAAACAAGAAAAAACAAGTGACGTGTGACGTGAGTATACCTAAAAGGTTAGGAAGGCGAGTCTAAACGTTTACGCTGTCCCATTTGCCGTGATAAATATAGGTGTTATTCTGCATTTTTATCAATTTAGAGAAGAAAATGGTTGAGAAACGGGACATATGGGTATCGATTGAGTACAATAATAATATAAATATAAGGAATACATTTTATTTTTTTTAACATTCATAGGAATATGAATAGCATCAGGTCGCGAGCAAAGTAAACAATCGCTTCAGGATTCACTTACTTTGCACGTGACCTGGTGTTATTCAGTGCCCTGAATGTTAAAAAATAAAATGTATTCCTTAAATATATTGGATTGAGATATAATGTAGTGGTTTAGTGGTCAATGTATATTCTGATGAAGGCCTTTGGCTGAAAACTAATATATTGAGTAAACACATAGACATGTTTATTGTACAGATCCCTATGGGTCACAAAAGTAGAAACAAACCTTTTTTAGGCCTCAGATTATTTAGATAAGGCCAGAAAAACAGGTGTGTTTCCCCTCGGCCGACCGACCCTAAACTTTTTAAAGCAAAAAAATAAATACCTACCCACCTACCCTATTTTATTTGAAGCTGCTAGGGGAAACGCACCTCTTTTTTGGTCTAATACAGATTGTGTATCTTATGTTTTTTTCATATATATTATTAATTCCGATCATTTATAATATCAATAAATCAATGCCATAAAGAACTATATTATTGCTAAAATCTATTTTCAGTTTTAGCATTTGATTATAACGTACGGATTTACCAAACCAGATTCATCAAACCGTTTTTTTTTTGTTTTTTTTTTGTTTTTTGCATGTTGTTTTACGTCATTTATAAACAGATGAATTAGGTTATGTATTGCGGCCAGTTTAATTGGTGGAGGAAGACCTCAGCTATTTGAGACAAACTCAGATACAAAATTCCCCGCCATTCTCTCAAAGCTACGCAATTTCATCTAATGGGATTCAATTTTGGTACACTTTGGCGCAACCACGCGTTCTGTTCTGTCACACATGTATTCGTAAAGCATCAAAGACCACATATCTTTACGATTACATTGTTCAGAATGTAATGACGACGCGCGGGAATGGTTACCGTCCGTGTTATCGAGGTATAAACAGGCGATGTGTACCAGTGGAGTACCAGATTTCGCGCACAATTGGAGAAGGAATTACAAAGGATAGTTGCTTATGCGATAACCATTACTGACCAAACCTATTAAATATTATATGAAGCCTACAAGCAAGGTTTTACGCAAGCGTAAAATAGCTGCCGAGAGAAAATAGCATTATTTCTGGGTAGGAACTGGGAACAAAGTTTAACATAATAACAGACCAAGTCACTGGTGTTAAAACAATATTAAAGAAAAGAGTTGTCGCGGAGACGTAAACATGCCATGACCGTTTCTTTACCAGACACTTTCTTCCCAATTTGTGCTACGCGAATCCTTGACATGCCTTACAAATACGACGTGCTAAAGTACACATCAGCACAGAAATATAATTACTCACATGTATGGGATGCGTTCGCGTTAGCGTGCATTACAACACAGATAAATTGTTCATTGCTACCATGTGTAATTATAAGATTGCGTTATCAAAGTGAAAAAAATCAAAGAAACTATTCATTACTACCTTACCATGTGCAATTACTAAAGCAATATAAGAGTCGCTGTCACAACATATATGTAGGCCATGTCACAACATATATGTATAGTTCCTAAATATATAAATCCAAGAAAGATGGAAGATATGCGTTTGCAAGAGAAATAAAGTATAAAATTAACAAATTAACTGGGTACAAATCTCAACAAACTCTCCTAGGAGATCAATACGGCGTATGAATATATAGTTTGACATTTTATGCAAGATCACGTGATGATCAGTACTTATTAACATTGATGAGAAAATATGATTTTATGCAAGATTATGTGATGATCACGTGATGATGATGTTTGATCTATTTATAGACAGCCCAGCAAAAGATGAAATAAAGATAAACAATATACCAGGCATTTTAAATCAATGTGGGCGACCTCGATTCTTTCTGTCCAAAAACCTTGACATGCCTTACATATTGATTACAATTACCTTGTTATACGACGTGCTAGAAGTACACATCACCACAGAAATACAGTTGTTCACGTGTGCGTTAGAGTGTACATTACAACACATATAAACGGTTCACTGTTACCATGTGTAATTATTAAGATTGCGTTATCAAAGTGACAAATGTAAAGGAATAATATTATAAAATTATTGCCTTTTAGTGAGGTCGATATGTGTATTTATCGACCTGAGAAAAGTGATATCGACCGAGGCGACAGCCGAGGTCGATATCACTTTTCTATCGCTTTTCTCAGATCGATAAATACACATATCGACCGAACCTAAAAGACAACAATTATTTTAATATTAAATCAAATTATTCATGGAATTTTGAAATTTTGAATTTTGAATTTTGAAATTTTGAAATTTTGAATTTTAAAAGTTTTGAATTTTGGATTTTGAATTTTGAAATTTTGAATTTAAATTTTTGAAATTTTGTATTTTGAAATTTTGAATTTTGAAATTTTGGAATTTTGAATTTTGAATTTGAATTTTGAAATTTTGGAAATTTGAATATTCATGGAAATTGAATTTTTGATACTTATTTTTCACAGGTCAATATACAAAAGTCAATATTCGTTTTTCAGGTCAATATACCTTTTATTTTTAATCATGTGATCAACTTTTAACCAATTGTATTCATTGAATAATTTGATTTAATAATAAAAACCAATGAAAATTTAAAAAAAAAAAAGGAAAAAAAGGGAAATCAGCATGCTTGAACCCTACCTTCCAGAGGCTTCTGAATGTTTCATCGCTAATATACATATAATAGTAATGATTTCAGTAGACTGGTTTACGAAAACGTCATTTCAGCAAGTGAAATGGTAACCTTTCAACATTACAAAATATGTGTTTATACAGTTCAAGTTTTTCAGACGAGTTCTCTAGGAATTCAAGCTGTAAAGCATGTTTATTGCCACTTACATGAGTCACAGTCTGTTAACCATAGACACATATAAAAGTCATATAAGAGTAACTTAAACAATGTATAGAAGAAAATATTTGAAATTTCTAAATGACATTACCGTATTTGTATCCGCACTACAAAAGAAAGAAACACCTGTTAAAATATGGGACTTCTTTTTCAGGCAATGCGTCGATTCATCAGTGAGGCTGTAGTTAGGATTCGTGAAAAAACATGGTTACTAAACCTTGCGTTATACTTTTCTTGTTCCAATTCAAGCGCAGATAATTAAGCTGTTAGCGATAAAATCTGACTGTTTCAAGAAATCATCTGAGATCTAAATACTTTGTAAGTTTGACTACGATCAGAATCAAAATGGAGAGGCTAGAGTCAAAACTGTGTATTTTGCCAATTCAATGAAGATAACTCAGCTATTTGCAATTGAATTTGACTGGTTTACAAACATGTCCGAGATCGTATGGATATTTTACCACTAAGTAAGATTTGTTAAGATCGGATGACAAAATGGAGGGGCTAGAGCGCCCACAAGACACAATTATGCATGTTCGCTAATTCAAGTGCAGATATCTCAGCTATTAGTAATCAAACATGGCTGATTCAAACACTCGTCCGAGATCTTTCGGATATATAGTTATAGTGTAAGTTTGATTAAGATCAGATGAATGAATAGATGGAATGGAATGTTTTACGGCACGTCGACACACAAATAGGTCACACTGACGAATAATGAAATAATGAAAAATTAAGTTATTTAAAAAATAATGTAAAATATATACGTAAAACTATTATGGGATGATGATAAAACAAATGCGAGATGATATGGA
The DNA here is from genome assembly GCA_037043455.1 of Cyrtodaria siliqua. Taxonomy (NCBI): domain Eukaryota; kingdom Metazoa; phylum Mollusca; class Bivalvia; order Adapedonta; family Hiatellidae; genus Cyrtodaria; species Cyrtodaria siliqua. The sequence goes on along the minus strand of JAWPHD010009380.1, from coordinate 89,170 downwards.
AAAACGAGAGACTAGAGTGCCCACAAGAAAAAGTTAACGGACGAACGAACGAGCGACGGAAGGACGAGGAACAACACGTCATCCCTGAAATGGATTCGACATATCCTCAACATAAATTTTACGTTTCCATGAATCATTTACGAATATAACCGACGCGTGCAATCGTGAAAACTCTGCCAATCTCGTCATTTTTCGGGGTCAGATCTCGTCTGTATGTCGACCCTTCTGTAGTTCAAAATCTCTTTTTTTTAGCCGGAGGGCAACGGCACGGATAATAGTTTCTATCTTTAAGCTTTATATTTCAAAACATTATTGAATAGCTAAATAAATACGTTTGGTCTTTCGTTGGTATATATATATAAAATATAAACAGATAAACAGGATTGGAACGGAGGATATAAAGAATGATTTAAAATAACTTAAAATAATAATAAAAATACAATTAGCGGTTCCATAATGAGATATTGCGTATGTTCATACAAAATGTTCTCAAATATACAGTATAATACAAGCAGATTACAACACGCTTTATTACAAACTTCCGTCACCGTATTAATACAATGCTATATATACCGAACTACTTAACCGTATATGTGTCTCATATTACGAGCGTTTTGGTGACAGATATTCTTATAATTATCTGGTTAAACATATTCCAGTACATATATTGAAGCAAACAAGAAACGCAATTCGGGAATTTCCGCTATATATTGTATATACTGCGCACTTAATTCCACATAATATTCCAAAGAAATCCTAAAAAAAAAATAACAAAATAAATTGCAGTAAGTTAGAGAAAGGACACAACTGTGATGTTGTAGACGTTTTAATCACAGTACACTTTGTAACAAGAAATTCACAAATGTTGAAGTTCCTTGTTGAAAAATTGAGCCAGTTCAGTTCTGTATTTATAACAAGAAATTCATAAATGTTGAAGTTCCTTGTTGAAAAATTGAACCTGTTCAGTACTGCATTTAACGTAAAGAGTTTGCAAAATTGTACATCCTAAGTTTGCTCACACGCTTGAGCGAAACGCGTACTCTGTCAATAAATAAATGAAACTTTGAAGGAATACTAATTGCTGTGTTACGTGTTGTTTTGGTATTTTTTTCCGAAAGGAAATTCTTACGTAGCCATGTACCATTCGATTAACAATACAATATATAGCGGAAATTCCCGAATTGCGTTTCATTTTCGTTTCAGTATATAATATTATACATCCATGTAGTGAAATTCTCTGAAAACTCGCCATTGATGTCTTATGACTTACAACTAAACATGATAGTTAATGAATTACAAATACTGCACTTTATTACAATTTGTGTAAGTAATTATAAGAAATAGTTAAGTTTAATTCAATAAAATATATTTATTACACCCCAACAATAATATATCGAAATTGAAAAAAATACCAAAATGTTATTACCTTTTATCTAATGAACCGATCTTTACGAAACTGTTTGATGTAATGTTTCACTCGAGAGTGTTTTGCCCTTTATTGAAGAGAACTGTCTGATCTGTCTCAGTGAGCGAATATCCATTTAAAAGTCATTAAAGTAGCTACCCTGCCAACAACAGCCACAGTTTACCACATTTACTCAGCAAAGATAAAAAGTATCCACTTTGTTTTCCTGCAAAATCTGAGTCATTAAGAAAGAACTAACAATTGTAGCATTATTTTCTTTTAATAACATCTTTGTTTGATGTTCACACAAAATTTCATCGAAATATACCGAATAATATATCACAGTTTAAAAACATAGATGTGAAAACGAAATTAACAAAACTTAACAAATGTAAAGGTAACGACAATAGCACAGATTCAGCAGTCTAAGTCGATTCAAATACACAAAAAAAATATTCAAAACCTCGCTAATATCTCATGTGCCCACCGTTACACCGAATACACGCAAGAATGCGACGTCGCATGCTTCTGAAGGAACGACTGACGAGTTTTAGAGCTAATGCGTTCCATTCGCGGACAAGTGCTGCTGCAAGGTCCTGAACACTTTGGATAAGGTCATCCGGACGTACACGGCGTCCCAAATATGCTCGACGCTTCGTTAGTCGTTACGTCAGAAGCATGCGACGTCGCATTTTTGAGTGTATTCGGTGTAACGGTGGACACATGAGGTATTAGCGAGGTTTTGAATATTTTTCTGTGTATTTGAATAGGCTTAGACTGCTAAATCTTGCTATTGTCGTTAATCTTTACATTTTTTAAGTTTTGTTAATTTCGTTTTCACACCTATGTTTTTAAAGTTTGATTTATTTTTTAAGCATTCGGTATAATTCGATGAAATTGTGTGTGAACATCAAACAAAGATTATATTAAAAGAAAATCATGCTACAATTGTTAATTCTTTCTTACAGTCTCAGATTTTGCAGGAAAACTGAGTGGATGCTTTTTATTTTTGCTGAGTATATGTACACCCATTACGTTCTATCATGCGATGTTATAGCTTATAATAGCTTAATTTTATAAAGGATATTTCGACATTAAAACACGTTTAAAAATATGTTTTTACTGAAAAAAGTGATAACCTGTTTTAAATTACCTATTAAGTGTTTTAATTTTACACTATGCAAACATTTTAAGCTAAGCTGGTATTATTTCATACCCCAGCCAACCCAGTTTTCGTTTCTTGGGGAAGGGTTGGATGGGGTAGGAAAGTTAATACTAGGACCACGCAATGGTTTCTAAACCTACTGATGACGAGGTATATTATATTACTTATATATTTCGAGAATCCCAACTCTGTAGACACTATCAAAGGCTTTAACCAGCCAGACCAAACCCCTTAACCTGGAGCGTCGACCGTTCCAAGGCGGTTACCCTGTCTTCACCACTCTTTGTGTTGAGTATTGTCCTTTTCATTGTATACTCCTCAAAATAATTTAAGGACCACAAAATAGAACAGTAATAATTACTTATTCTTTAGCGTTATGGATTTCATATTCATAAAGTTAATACATGTGTGTAATGTAACAATTGTTCAATAACAGCACTTCAAAAAAATGACCCAAATCTAAACATGGTCCTTAAATTATGCTGAAGTGTATATATTTCATTTGCTTTTTGTTTGTGGTACAGTCGTTCGGATGACTTTGTTTCTACAGGACTATTTTTTCTCATTATAAGTCACAATTGAGATATCAAACGCATTATTTATTTTTCAACTCCGTTAATAGGGATAACAAAAGTAAGCATGACAAAATGACAGGCCTGCCAAATCTCCGGTTTTCTCAGTCGCTCTCCGGATCTGCGGATTTAAGTGTACAATCTCCGGATTTTACATCAAAACAAAATATTAATTATTTAACAGCTATACTTTCACAGTTTATCAACTATTTCCCAAATTGTTCCTGTTACGCCTCCTAGTCAGAGGAATATATAGATAGATAGTTACTTTTATTGACTTAAACTATTACAGTCTTTCATCATTACAAATATATGATAATTATAATATACACACACGTGACAGATTATAACATTGCAAATACAACAAAATAATCATTACGTTTTTCTTTGTTTCATACATATTTAAACAAACAAAAACATACACATATTATGGTATGTCATTGATAAACGAGGATGTTCCGAAATAAGAAATCTAGAGGTTTTTTTATAGTCTGTTAAAATGGATGTAGATAGCCTTAATAAAAGTGCATCGGAAATGAATTTACTTAAACTAAGAATAATCTTTTTGTTTAATGACTGCAATTAGTCCACAAATTTAAACATGATTGGTCTAGTTGTGTAATATTTAGGAATGTATTTGTTTCTAATATTAGAGCAAGTACAATCAAAATAAAATGGTACTCGTCTTCAATATCGTTAGTGTTACAAATTTCGCACTCTTTCGTTTCTTTCTGTTCTCCCTCTTAAGTATCTCCCTGGTTCTATTCTTAAACAATGAGCGATAATCTTATTTTTGTTATACAACTTCTTAATTGTTTGGAGCATAATGTTTCTAGACATGTTTCAAAATCAAAATTCTCTTTCACCACCTTATATAGCGTTAACAACTCTACTGGCTTCTATATCATATCTCCATTATTGCATGAAATTATCTATTAATCTTTGTTTAAATATTAAAGGAAATAGTTTAAAACAAACACTCATGGGATTATCCCAGACATTATTAAAACCGTTACTGTTTAGGATAAACCTTATATTAGTTAGTCAATTCGTCGCGCCCTTATTACAGTTAGATAACAAATCCTTATATATTGCTTTTAGTATAATGTTCTCTGTAGAAAATAGTTTATACAAATCTTTGATTTATAATTTTTACATATCTATTAATGTATAAGGGGTTACGAGAGAGCTCTCCGTAAATACCAGCATTACATGTGGTAAGTTTAACACCTAAAATAATTTTAAAATTGTTTAACCGTATTCTCTCAATATCTTTTGATTTTGTAATCCCTCATATTTCACTTCCATAATTTAATATTGATGCCAAAAAAGCATCGAAAAGCTCAAGAGATAATTTTGGTTTCAATTCATATTTTCGTATATTAACCAAGAGAATATTCATTGCTTTTAAGACTTTTCCACACAGACATTGTTAGTTTAACGAAAAGGAGCCAGTATAAGTAAGAACCACACCTAAAAATTAAAATCATCGACATCTAATAAACTTCCATTATAATACCACCTTTCACATTCTTTAATTCTACCCCTTTTACGGAATACAACATAATATATACAAGTGTCGAATCAGTGGGGGTCATCCGCGTAATGCATTGACTGAATATACAATTAACACCTAAGGACATAATTAGTTCCTTCAGTGGCATAAAGACATGCATAATGCAGTAATAGCTGTGATTTCTTTAATTTGGTCAACCTAACTTAAATAGCGAGTGTGCGGAACTAGCAACACCTTGTGTGTGGTACCACTATAACAGCTGATCGATGCCGTCTCTCTTGTCCCGCCCGCCGTTGATCAGCGCCGTGAACAGTCATGTACGAAGTGCAATTAGATGAGCGTCGACAGCCTGCATGGGTGAAAGGGGGAAATGTGTGGTCGGCGACTCATCAACTGAACGGAACTGAAGTGGGGAAGACTGGCGTTGTACACAGAGCAAGGGAGTCAGCAGCCTACGTGCCTACGCAAACTTTAAACTTAGTCTCGCCGGGGACGTAGGTTGAAGAGGCGGGTGTGGTCCCCAACAACAGGACTCTCGTCCCAGGAGGATAGGACACACCAGTGTGCAGCACCAAGCGGATGTAGGCTGCACAACACCAGCCAGCAACACTTACCGCCCCAGCGCCATCTACATTGAGCGGATGCGACACAACACAGCATTCTACAAGAGAAACGACGCAGCTTCAACACTACAGACATCTCTGCACATAACATATAGACAAGTCCACACTTTTATGTACCTTGCTTAACCGGGATTCTCTTGTGATTTATGGTGGAAATACACACACGCCCACACACATTCAAGCACGCACGCAAGCACGCACGCGCAATTGAACGATAGTTTAAAATGACGTTAAACCATATACCTACTTCAACAGAAAATGTAACAGTTGTTGATGATGCTGATGTTACATTTTTTTTTAATTATCCGGGAACTTGCATTTACGGAGTTCATTGCAATGCATTTGCGCTTTCCATAGAAGCATACATTATTTACAAAAGTAAAATTCCTAAACGATTTTTTGGTTTACATCTTGTTTGTAAAACATATTCTCAGACAATTGTTTGTAAAACATATTCTTTGAAAAACATATTCTATCTTATATCAAAAGCACCCGTACAGATTTTTCAAAATATTGCTCTTATATTCATCTCCTCTTACACATATTACAATATTTCCGCTCAAATGTTGTGAAACAAATAAGTGTCGTATAGTGACCTATTTACAAATTTTACAGGAAATTCAGATAACCCAAAACCATAAGTACATTCTTTGTTATCATTTAGTAAATTAACTTCTGGAAGGGAAGACTCGATTAATTCTTGAAATGTTATAACATGAAACGTTCATTGACTTCGCGAGGATTTCGTCAAGTACCATAGATTCAACCAAGATTTCCACTTGATTTGGGCATGTAGAGGTTTTCTATTGTTTGCATTCAAGTCAGATTTATTCATGGAAACATTCGGCATCAAAAACAAAGTTTTAAAAAGTATATATAAATCAACTGACGGATGTCCACCCCTCATGTGGTTTGGAGGTGTTAAATCGGCCATGTTTTGCTCAAATTATTGGTTTCCTTGTCTTGTTCTTTTTTCCTTGACTCTTATATGGTTTTCATAATTGCACATGGTGAAGTAGCAATGAAACGTTTCTTTGAGTTTTTCGCTTTGATAACGCAATCTTAAAATTACAACATGGTAACCGTAGTAGTGAACAGTTTATTTGTGTTGTGATGCACACACTAACGCACACCATCCCTTACATGTGAACAATTGTATTTCTGTGCTGATGTGTAATTCTAGCATGTCGTGCTACAAAGATGAATATGTGATCAACATGTAACGCATGTCAAGGAGTTGACCAGAACGAAGCGAGGTCGTCCACCAAAGCACCTTGGTACGAAGAACTGATGGTAAAAATGGGAAGAAAATTGTTGGTAAAAAAAAAACTGTCGTGGCATGTTTACGTCTTCGTGACAACATTTTTTTTTTAAATATTGTTTAAACATACGTGCCTTGATCTGTTATTATGTTAAACTTTGTTCCCAGTTCCTACCCAGATATAATGCTATTTTCTCTCGGTAGCTATGTTACGCTTGCGTCAAACCTTGCTTGTTTATTTGACATTGCAGAACCATGTTAGCCAGTAGAGCGTTCTATATATCCTTGTAATTGATGTTTGTTTGGAATGAGCATGTTGGTTAGATAGTATGACCATTGTCATGCGATGCAACGTTCAGTACCAAAAAGGTCTCAGAAGATTCATACGGTGTTCCGCTAGTGCCTTCGCACCATCGTACCATCGCGTTTAAAAGTCAATGCGCGAATGTACGATGGCGATGACGCGATGGACCATCGTACCATCGCCATCGTACCATCGTACCATCGCCATCTGTGATTTCTTTAATTTGGTCAACCTAACTCAAATAGCGAGTGTGCGGAACTAGCAACTCCGTGTGTGTAGTACCACTATAACAGCTGCTGCTGTGTACGATAATTAGAATTTGTAGAGTCGACTTTGTATTTGCATTTAGCACGCATCTGTGTAGAAAAGTAAGTGCACTTTCATAAAAAAAACATTTATGGTAGAAACTAAACAAAGTCTTTCTAATCGAATTACTATGCTAATTTATTATTTTCTATAACTATCAAACAATGCATCAACTTGTATTAATTGCATAAATAATTTAAATTTGCGCTTTAAAAAATAGTGTGGAAATCAAGTCGCGCGCTCCAAAAATGTTCTTCGAGCGATAAAATCTTCAATTTTAAAATCTTAGGATGTTGTGTTCAAGTAAAAAGTTTTGGTAGGCCTGAAATGAAAAAGATAGGTCCATTTACCACCCTGTCTAACATAGAACGCGTCATATGCAGTCTAACATTGATTTTTCGGTTTGTCTAACGTTCCATTACCGGTATTTCCTGTTGACATCGGTTTGGGTACAGGTAAGTGAGGTATTAAAACCACTTTGTAAATATAGTTATTTCCGTGTTTTTATGATAAGGTATAGTGCGTACGAGCCGCGAAAAGGGTTGAAGTTTTACTTTCTCATACCATTTTAGTCGAGGATCCTCTACGTTTTTCAATCATTCGTGAGGATGGACGACTTTCGTCGTTTTCGGATTGGTCACGTATAAAATACGAATTCTCGCACAGATAAATCCCTGCCAATTGTATTTTGCTGATCATACAATAAACATATAAACAGCGTTTCAGAAACAGCAAAGTATGTAATGAAACGCATTTTCAGGATATTTTACGGCAACATTGTCGAGTAACGCGTCATAAAACGGTACAAATGCGTTATAACGCATATTAAATATCGTTTGAATGATTTTGATTATAACGCACTTCGCAGCTCCAGAGTCGCGTTTTCTAATCAAACAACAAAAACCCGAACACTCGAATCATGACCGAAAGTCAAGAACATACTCCCCAAAATTTCTCGAATGACTAGAATATGACGTCACCAATATGGAGGCGATTGTGTCGGTAAATCCGCTTTTGTTGCACAAATTTACTTTTATTTCAACTTTAAGATAGTGATCCAGGCTATGGGAGCCTGTACGGTGGAAACAGATAATTTGAGCAAGCCAAACATGGCGGAGGCAGACCACTCACTTTTCCTGGGTAGAACCAGTACTGTAAACCTCCCACCATCCGTAAGAATCGACACTTGCTCACTTACAGGTCGAGCTCCCAATGGGATTCAAACCCGCAACGGTGAGAGGCGAATGTTAACAACGCAACGTTGTTAACCATTCGGCCACGGAGACGCTACGTGATATTCGAGTTAAAGGGGAAAAAATAATGCAATTTCGAGATATAGGAGAACAGTGTATTAAGCAGAAATTTAAGATTTGGGTGTGCAAATATGCACCAAACCCTCCCCGCACACACCCGCCGAACCCTACAAATAGACATCACCGGCATATGATTGAACCCTTCTCTGTGGACACATGCACGTCGGGGAGAAGGCACCACAACACTGCTGGCCTTGCCACCCTGTTAGTGTTGTGAACCAAGATCGATGCCGTCTCTCTTGTCCCGCCCGCCTGGGAACAAGCCGTGAACAGTCATGGATAAAATGCAGTTCGATGAGCGTCGACAGCCTGCATGGGTGAAAGGGGGAAATGTGTGGTCGGCGACTAATCAACTGAACGGAACTGGAGTGGGGAACACTTACCGCCCCAGCGACAACTACACAGAGCGGATGCGACACAACACAGCATTCTAAAAGAGACACGACGCAGCTTCAACACTTCCGACATCTCTACACATAACATCTAGACAAGTCCACACTCTAATGCTCCTTGCTTTACCGGGATTATCTGGTGATTTATGGTGGAAATACACACACACACACACAAGCACGCACGCGCGATTGAACGATAGTTTAAAATGACGTTAAACCATATACATACTTCAACAGAAAATGTAACAGTTGTTGATGATGCTGATGTAACAAATGTTTACCTTAACAGAAATACTCAATGAATTGTTGCTGACATAAATTATCCGGGAACTTGCATTTACGGAGTTCATTGCAATGCATTTGCGCTTTCCATAAAGGCATACACTATTTACAGAATATGTATGGATTATGGGGGTTCTGGCTCAAAAAAACTCTAATCGGAAATATCTTGAAATTCTAAGGTACTTAAGAGCGTAAGTTCAAATTTTATAATTTGAAAAAGTTTTCAGTACCTTTAGTATTCGAGATATTATATCAGTTTATCTCTTATTTCGATACTTGCTTACATTTGTAGAAAAAAACTATTTTTTTCTACAAAGTTGTAGGGGGTGATGTTTATATATTAAACAAACTGACTATACAAGTACAATTAAAAAATTTATAATCTTTTTGTCCAACGTACTTATCTTTGTTATTTTAACAAATTTTGGATAAAAAAATATAGTTTGACTAACACAGTTTGGATTATGTTTTTTTTTATCTTAAACCTCAATACGGCTAAATTTAAGACACTCGACGTTGTACGACTTTAACCTCCAGTATTCATGTCTCATTCTATTCAAATGAGCACCACAACTAACACATATTTGATACCTTGCATAAGTGATTTTTCCACATTTTATCTATATTTATGCAAACTACAATAGTCAGATTTTTTGTCGGCTTGCTTTTACATGGTTTATGTAATCAAATTTTTAGAAATTGACAAACATTTACAGTGCTTTCCATTGTCTGTTTTGTATAATTATTTTATATTTAAGCAAATTTATTTCTAATACATAACGAAGAAAGAATGAATAACGAGGATACTATAAAAAATATTATTACGCCTGTTTGAAACAGGAGTAATAGATAAGCAAACAATATCTAACGGTATTAATGAAAAAAAGCCTTTGAAAGAGGTTTCAAAGGTAAATTCTCAAACATTAGAAAATTTACACAAGAGACGACGTGCTAAAAAACAACGTAACAAAGAAAAGCAGAGGTATGCTAAATTACAAAGAAACCAGTGTAAAACAACTGAAAGAACCCAGTGTAAAACAAGTTTAAAAACAAGTTGAAAAAGTGCAGATAAACGAACAAACTACACCAAATGCGGATACTTCAAAGATTTTTAGATGACAATGCGTGGAAAAGATTTAGATACAAATCTAGCAGATAAAAAAGTATTGTGATAAAACAAATATCAAGTGAACTGGAAAAGATGAACGGGATGAAATGGGAGACAGTTGCAAAGTTAAACCTAATACACAACGAAAGTTCCCCACCAAAAACAATCATAGCAGTTTTAAAAAGCAAACAAAATGCTGTTTTTACAACAAATGATTTGAGTCAACTATACGACGAAGCGTCCAATGAAATTTTAAGGAAGTTAGATACATTTATCAATGCAGCGTCTGGTTTAACCGTTGATAAATGTATTATGTTGTATTTGAATATCGCAAAGTACGATCCCATTCGAGGGTCATCTTACCTTCCACTACCCAAAGTAATATTGAATAAAAGAGTATGCATGCACGTAAAAGATAACGATCAACGATGTTTGATGCACGCAATAAAATCAGCTTTGTATCCTGCAAAAGCTAATTCTGACAGAGTATCAAGTTACAACAACTATCTGGATATAAATATGAATGAAGTAAGTTAACCAGCCGGCGTAGATCAAATTGATAAAGTAGAAAAAAATAACAACCTGGCTATAAACGTGTTTGGATGCCTGATTGCAGGTAAGTTTAAAAATAAAGTACTAATCTCACCATACAAACTTTCAAAACAACCCGATAATATGAAAAGAATAAATCTTCTTTTATTCACTAACGAAGATATGACAAAATCCCACTACTGCTGGATAAAAAACTTTAATGGATTGCTGTTTGACACAAGCAAACACCGATGCCGTACTTACTTTTGTGAAAGATGTTTACATGGATTTTCAACTGAAAAATCTCTACAAGACCATGATGAGTATTGCAAAGGAATGAACACAGGATGCCAGGCAGTAAAATATCCCAAACAGGGAACCACTGCTCATTTCAAACATTATACAAATAAATTTAAAGTACCATACTACATCACAGCGGATATTGAAAGTGTCTTAAAACCATGCAACAAAACAGCAGGAGACAAAACCACTATAACACATGAACACATCCCATGTGGAGTAGCATTCCAAGTTGTAAGATCCGACGGAGTAACTTTACCCGCTGTTGTTTTACACGGTAAAAATTCAATCGAAGAGTTTTTTAAGAAGATGCGAGAAGAAAAAAACATAATAAAATCCACAGTGCAATGACAGAGGAAAATTGAAAAGATTATGCTGAGGCAACCGAGTGTGGGAGCAGTTTAAAGGATTTTCCAAAATCAAAGAAAAAAGCACTGGGTAAAAAAAAACATTTTTACAGGAGAATATATATGTACAACGTGTAAGAGTTGCTCATTGAAAATAAAACCCCAAGCAGGAAAAACAACCATACCAATCGTGATGCACAATTTGAAAGGATACGACATCCACCTTCTGATAAAACAAGCCCACAAATCAAATTTACATCATTCAAGATAGGTCAATTTAAGTATATTGACAGTTTGCAATTCTTTAATGTATCTTTGGCTAGCTTGGTAAAGTCAACACCCGAAGAGAAATTCAACATAACAAAGAAAGAATTTGAGAACAACGAGCTAGATCCGGTTATGTACCATGCACATAAATACGATTTCAAAGACGACAGGGATTTGCTTTTGAGAGAGAAGGATGATAAAAACAAGCTAATCCATCTTTTAAATAATCCAGATGAAATCGATTTCGTTAGCATGTTTATCGACGGTAAAAGGCAGGACAAGGAAGCCCGAATATATAAGTAAAAAAATACGTCAGCAACATGAATGCCAACGATATAAGTTTGATACACTACTCCCAAATAAATAACTTTGTTGACGATACTTTGCAGATAAAATGTCACTGCAAGGTATGATTTGCAAAGTTAGACATACACTTTCCAACTAAAACATGATCGATATTGATATGAAAAACGCACATCCGACTTTATTATTATAGTATTGCATTGAACATGACATCCCGTGCTCGTCATTGCAAAGCTATGTTTCAAATCGAGAGGAACAAATATCCGACTTGATGAAAGCACGTAAAGTGGATCACGACGCCGCTAAGAAAAAACTACTTGCAATAATCAACGGATCACCCACTCAACTATACAACTCCTACCCTATGTGGTTTATGGATTACTGCCGTGAGATGGAAAATACTATCAAAATGGTATCGGAAAAGAACCCAACTCTCTATGATATAGCTAAAGCATCCAAAGCCAAAAAGAATAGAACAGATAACATCGGTGGAACAACTATTAGCTTGTTGATGTGCAAGCCTGAATACAATGCATTGATGTCGAAAATATCGAAGTTGCTTCTTTGATGTTTGATGGATTGATGATTTACAAAAAAGGTTACGATATACAAAAAGTACTTGCAGGATGCTCTGCAAGAGTAAAACGTGACTGCGACTACAATATTACATTTGCAGTGAAGGAAATGGGAGGATATGATATTACACCCTTTTCAAATAAAATAACAAATCCGAATGTGAGTTTGCTCATCCGAAAGGGTGTTTATCCGTACGAATATCTTGGTAACTTTGACAAATTTAATGAAACACAACTACCACCGATAGAATGTTTTTACAGCAAACTAACTGACAAAAGTATATCTGATAAAGATTATCAACATGCCCATAAAGTATGAAAAGCGATTGGGTGTAAGACACTTTGGAATTACCATGACTTATATCTTAAAACCGATGTTACGCTGCTGAGTGACGTATTTGAAAACTTCCGTAGAAAATGCATAACAGCATACGAATTGGACCCACTACATTACCAAACAGCACCTGGATTATCTTGGGATGCAATGCTGAAAATGACCGGAGTAGAACCAGACATCGTGATCCATGTTACGTGCTTTCATCAAGTCGGATATTTGTTCCCCGCGATTTGAAACATAGCTTTGCAATGACGAGCACGGGATGTCATTTTCAATGCAATACCATAATAATAAAGTCGGATATGCATTTATTCCTAGAGAAAGGTATGCGCGGTGGAATAAGCATGGTGTCAAAACGATACGCCAAAGCTAACAACCAATACGTCGAAGGTTATGACAAAACAATGGGAAAAAAATTCATAACATACTTGCAATGAGCAACCCACTACCATATTCTGATTTTAAAAAAGTCCAAAGGAATGGGTTTTGGTAAACCAAAAGAAGGACGAGATTCTTGAAGTAGACCTGAAAGTACCGGAGTCGCTACACGATTATTTCAACGACTACCCACTTGCACCGGAGAAGATGGTAATAAAACAAGGATGGCTGTCACCGTATCAGGACGGATTTGCATCAAAATGCAAAAAGCTAGTTTCGAATTTGTTTAACAAAACAAAATACATTGTTCACCATGAAACATGTAAACTATATTTATCGCTTGGATTAAAGTTAACCAAGATTCACAGAGTGTTGGAATTTAATGAAAAGGCATGGATGAAACCGTATATTGATTTAAACACGGAGTTAAGAAAACAAGCTACGTCCACATTTGAGCAAGATTTTTAGAAGCTAATGAATAACTCAGTCTATGGTAAAACAATGGAGAACGCAAGCGCGTGGATATAAGGTTGGTTCGGACTGAGGAATGGAATGAGGATCAAAAAAACTGATAGCAAGTCCAAACTACGCCGGGAGAATGCATATCACAGACGAGTTATGTGCAGTGCACATGCACATGAGAGTGATATTGTTTGACAAACCCATTCACACTAGAATGGCGGTTCTTGATATATCAAAGAAAATAATGTACGATTGGTATTATAACGTATACAAGAAAATGTATGGTGATAAATGCGCATTGCTGTACACTGACACCGATAGTTTGATTGTTGAAGTAAAAACAGAAGATTTGTACGCCGATATGGCTGGGATGAAGAACGAATTTGATCTGAGCAACTACCTAAAGGACCATATGCTATACGATGATACAAATAAACAAGTTATGGGAAAATGAAAGATGAGTGCGCAGGAGTACCCATAAGAGAATTTGTGGGTTTGAGACCCAAAATGTATGCAATTCTAAAAGAGGATGGATGCTTGATTAAAAGAGTCAAAGGTATAACACGACCAGTCGTTAGTAAACAGATGACATTGGATGATTTCAAAGACTGCTTATTCAACAAAAAAATACATAACAGAGACATAAACGTGATAAGATCAAAACAACATAATGTATGCAACATGACTATAAACAAGATAACAGTATCGCAAAAGTGCGATAAAATATACATACTGTCAGATGGCATGGATACAAACGCACTTGGTAATTACAACAACCGATAAGCAAAATCAACCCAACAACTGCCATTCCACCCGCTACAAAAAAGTTATTTCATTTTTCTTTTGCTCATCCGACGGAACGTAATAATCACTAAGCACCGGCTCCGTTCCATTCTTGTTTAAGCAGAACAAATATGATACGCTCAATAAAAATGAGATAAATGGTATAACACTCTCACCATTTTACTCTAAAAGATATATAGCACCAAACGGTATCACGACATACGCGTTTGGGTATCAGCAGGAACAATAAGTAGTTATTCGTTCACAAATCCTCTCTGTGGCGCTGGTGCTTTCAAATAATAAACTCTAATACTTTGAGTCACTATATAACTATTAATCTTGTGAATATTTACACTCCACATTGGATCAGTTATATTCGTCTTCCACCCTCTTGTTCCCCGGGTTGATATAAATATCTTACACTGGCATTCAGACAGATAGGATCTTCTTTTAATGTTTTTGTTTCAACAGGAGGGGGCTTTTTGTTCTCCACATTTATTGCTTTGACAACTTCTGTAATCTCTTAACCCACTCTCTGTTGCGTTTTTGCGAATCTATTTCCTTAGCATACTGATAACCAAACAATCTTCCAGCTAATGTTCTGTTAAATCTTTCCACTATAGCTTGGTCTCTGTGTATCTCTGTTCTGCCTCGTCTGATATTTACATTGTGTTTCGCCATCAACTGCGATATTGCACCCATGAATTCTCTGCCTGGGTCAACTTGTAATAACTTTGGATATTTCAGATGCCGACTGCTTTAGCGACTTCTTTGCTATCCTTGGAAGTCAATGGCTCTCCTTCTTTGTATCTACTCGCAATATCAACCACAGTCAACGCATATTTATATGTCTTGCGTCCAACAGTGTCATGCGGCAGGAATAACAAATCAGCTTGATGCACTTCATTCTTAGTGGAAACATCAAACCTGGGTCTAACTATTTTCTTTGGTGCGGGTATATAAATCTGCCACACAGCTTTTTTCTATAAAAATTCTAATGCCTGTTTCTCACTGACACCAGCCTCCTTTGCCAATTTCTTAACTGATAAATAACCTCTCCAAAATCCTTATGGGCTGTAATAATTTTTTTCCATTTTTTTCTACCTAAGATTAAAATAACTATAAAGAAAAAACAATATATCAATTTATACGTCAACAGGTTGTGTAACAACAGGTTGCGTAGCACCTTCACTCTCTTGGTTCTCCATCATTTATATTATCTGTATTTTTATTTTTATTAAAATCAATATGTCTAACATTTGTCAGTGTTGCTGTAAATGGCGCTAAGCACATCCCATACCTGTAATACAACTCACAACAAGCACTTGTTAAAGCATGATTAATAAATGGGTCTTCCTCCAAATCTTCTATCAGGTTTGGTGGATTGATTACATTAAAATAGTTTGATACTCCCATCATATACAAGTTAATAAAAGAATTGCCTAAAGTCTTGGTCATACTTGCCCCAAGCCTTGCTTCATATCTGCAGTAAAGTTTGTTAATTCCATCCGGGGGCATGCTTCGTGAGTTGTATATCTCTACCCAAATATTGACGGCTACCGCCGCCAGCCAATATGGCTGATAATCTTTCTTTTTTTGTTTCTTGTTGCTTTGATTCATCTGTGGAACTCTGTTCCGGTATGATATCTTGTAATAGTTCTTCCGCATTCATGTTTTTATTAGTAATTTTACTTTTTATCTTGACATAAATATAAAATACAAAACAACCAGCTGCAATATTCACCACGCAACTAGTAAGTGTTAGTATTGTTAATAGCATTGTTGTTAACATTGCTATTATTTCAATTAACATTATTAATTTGGTGCAAGCATTGCTATTAACATTATTAATTTGCTGCAAGCATTGCTATTAACATTACTAATTAATTATGAGCAATGCTATAAGCATTACTATATTCCCCGATATTTTCATTATATTTTCATGTCAGTATTGCTATTAACATTCCTACTTTGCCGCTAGTATTACTATTAGCAACAGTTGTCCACAAGAGATATGCTTATTAAGTATATTTTGTAATAATAAAAAAAAAATATTATAAAAAAATGGAAACAGACCAAAGTAAAATATTTAGTTGGATGAAAGGTGGGATTGATAATTATGATAAACAAAAAATAGCAAAGGCGTATATAAATTTGGTGGATAAAATAAATGGAACATCTGCCAACAAAGAAAATTCGTTGCTTGTACTTTGTGTAAAAAGTAATACTAAAATATATCAAATGTTTGTCACGGAAAAAGATACAGTGGAAAATAGCGTTGGATTAAACCGATTCGAAATTTAGATGAAAAAAAAAAAAATGTATGCACCATACAAGAAAAAGTAAAAAATGGCTAGTGCTGTTGTGATGATGTTTGGTGGTGCATTTGCGTTGGCATTCACCGGATCTAATTTTTTATTTTCCAAATTGGGAAAAGGAGATGTTGATGCTGAAAGAACAAGACATGATAAAGCGCTGGAAGACTTGCAGACAGCTCAGGTATGTTCTTTAAAAAATCTTAACATAATTTTGTTCAGGTGGAAGACTGCCTAGTAATGATCTTAACAAAATTCTGTTAACGCTTTAAAAAGAAAATCTTAACAGAATTGTGTTAAGGTGGAAGTCTACCTAGTAAAGTTATTTGAATACATTCTTATTAACAAAATTTTGTTAACGATTTGTATAAAAAATAATCTTAACACAATTCTGTTAACGATTTAAAAACAAAATATCATCTGAACAGAATTTTGTTAAGGTGGAAAACCGCCTAGAAATATACTCGCCGTCATAAGAAAGTATCCACTTCTAAATATTGATATACAAATACCATGAGAACCAATAATCACAATTTTTCGTATTATTATATTAGATACAACATTTACAAACATGTTTTAATATGCACTGATTTTAAGGCTTTGTCAACTCGCACGGAGCGCACGTGCACAACGGGGCTTATTTGGATTACCTCTAGCTATATAGCACGTTGCAATGTTCTTAGTGTTTTAGTGTATATTGCAAGGATAATAAAGGAAAACGCCATAGTTTATTTTCAATATTTCATAAAAATGGGACGTTTAAATGACGCTCAACGTAATCAAGCAGTGGGCATGATTGAAGAGGGTATGTCATATCGGGAGGTGGCACGTCGAATGAACTGCACACACAGAACAATTCAACAGCTAGTTGAACGGAACAATGTAACAGGTTCAGTGAGCGACAAACAACGTTCTGGACGTCCTAGAATCACGTCACCTCAACAGGATCGTCATGTATTGCTCTCACAGCTGCGGAATCGCTTTCGCTCGTCAGTGCAACTTGCTCGAGAGACTAAATGGGGATAATTAACAATATCAGAATTAAAATCATCTCCCTTGTCATATATTTTGCTAATTATTTCACCATTTTGAATAGAGAAATCGAGAAAAGAAGCAATAGTATCGAAAATATTAGCTTTGTTCAATTGAAGTTCTTTAGGATATATATTATTAACCATAGTAGAAAAGAAAGGGTTGTCAATGTTCAATCCAGATACAAAAAGGCTTCAATAACGTCTTTCTGGGCATCTGATATATGACTCAGCGTGAAATCTCTTTCATAACAGTATAAAAACAAGTCTGCGACACGGTGTGCACAGTTCATACCCATAGAAATACCAACAATTTGACTATAAACGGTAGTTTCATACCTGAACAAAATCTGTCTGAATATTTATTATCTATTATGGTAAATAATATATACACTAACGAACTTCTACTTAACAACGTTAGTTTTTCGGATGATGTTGCTTCTATTCTAGGTTTGGATCTCTTATTTAAAAATGTAAAAGTTGTAGGCAAAGATTTATGATAGATGATTGTAATTTCGATATGTAGCATATTGCGACGGAGTTCCCATAGCATCCTCTAATGGGACATATGATTTTGTTTTTGTTTTGTTTTCCTAGATTATGTAGTCGAGTTGAGGACTTAATATTCGTAGCCTTGTATAATTAAACATCTACTTTATCATATTACCATAAGCGTCGACATGCAACATGTTATTATCGTAATCCTTATATGCTTTAAAAACATAAACGTTATTTGAGAACTCTTCTGCGACCTATCGCAACCTAGCATCTATGTCGACGCGATTTTACAAATATCGTTAGATCATTGGTCATGATTACTGTCATTCAATCTTTATTAATTTTGTTAAAAAAAACAGAGGAGGTTAGGACACTATCATTTTCCAATGAGATGCATATTTCGTGTTTGACTCATCTACAGTTCGCCACTATGCTTTCCTCTTTGTGCAATGGCCGTACAAAGTGCAATGACCTAAATCCTGAGAGGACGGTAACGTCTAAGTCTTGCAGTGTCATGCCCTCTGTCGTTTTTCTCTTGTTGCTTTGGTTACTGTCAATTTGTTAAATACTTGCCTTGTAGCGTTCTGTACTTTCGTTTTATATTTATATATATATGAGAGCATTCATTTTCTAGTACGGAAAAACACTAATGGATGTAGATAAATGAACGGGACGTAATACTTGGCCATTGCATAAGTAGATCCTTTAACGTCAGTACATATTGGTATAATTGAAAACAGTATTTGCTTCCGGTTTGTTTCCGACGCGCTTGCGCAGACTCGATATTTTCGCTTTAATGAACGCCATTTTTTTTGTAGGTCGACGTTATAATATAAACTGGACATTTGAAACCATTGTAATCGTGATAAAACCGTAAACGAGAAGTTTTTTCGGGCGAAAGGGAAGTACGGCATTTAAGTGTTTGTAGGTGTTGTGGTAATATGGCATTTTATGATTTTAGTAGAAAAGTAGGTCAAGCTTCACGGGGCTGTTCACAAGTTCATGTGAATATGACTTTGTGCCGTGTATCAATGTGTGCATATCTACGTCACTTTCATTGAGCATTTTAAACCTATTGTCATACATGTTCGTGGGTACCGGTTGTGGAAAAGTTCCTGACGGAAGGTAGGTACGGGTTTATGTTGTAAATGCTGAGGTAATATATTGGATAGAGCTAGTTGAAAGTAGATCACAGGCGTTCAACGGAACATGATTTTGGAGACGCTTTGCATACTGAGTACCAGCTCACATTAATTGAGCTGCTCAGTCTCACTTCGACTCGTCCCAAAGTACCGTAAATTGCCCAGTACCAGCTACGTAACCCCACGCCGGAGTATAAATATACACTGAGCGACTCACGCAACTACGTGATCCGTAATTTATTTGAGCAAGTATGGATCCCAAATTTTCCTAGAAGGAATGAACAGGTAGGCCTTTATTACGCTATTAAACTGTAGTAAGTTCCCATTGATCGGACCACCGTGAAATCGAAGGCAAAAGTTATCAAAAAATCAGACTATTCTTAAAACAAGACTCGAACGTTTGTGTATTTACTGGAGAACGCGAAACTGGGAACCAGTCAACATTGAACCATATCTCCTTCCGACACGGAAGTAAATGTATGAAGTTTTGAAAATGAGAAAGTTAAACCGTTTATTGAACAGCAAATGAATGGAATAAAACAATACAGATTTACATCCATCACATTAACTGAAAAATATTTGAGATAAATCATTAATTTCGGGTGGGGAGGAGGCGTTGCACGGGAAATTGCATCTTTTGATTATTACATTTATAGAACTGTTATTATAATGCTTTATGAAGGAATGTAAGTGGATATTTTAGTGATATTTTTTCTGAGGTGAAGTAGATGTTTACAAATGTATCAAATACATACACCTTGTAAAACGTCTCCCCGCGCTTGCAATCAGCCCTGTTATTCATTCGATCTTTGGAGATCGCTGAGCCCGATACTTATATGTAGTGATCGGTGGTACATTTTCAATTTCTTTTGTCTTCTTACTTAATTTTCGATTCGGTGGTTCCACTACTCCGGCCGATAAAAGGCTCTGGGTATTGTTTAACCACTCATAGGATATGTTGTCTGCATTTTAATTTAGTATTTTGGCTGTTACTAGTGATACGCAGGCTTCATAACCGCTGCTCCCAGCTAAATTCCTTTTTGTTTATTTCGCTCTTCGGGGCATACAATTTTATTAGATCCCGGGACAATAGGCCGCTGGATATAAGGGATGAAATAAAGATACATATATTGCTATATCCAACGCCATATGCTTGCCATCTTCGGGATGGTTAAATTATGTACTGTTGATGTTTATGAATATTGAGTTCTGCTCAACCCGGGGCTAGAGGGCGTGAGCGGTAGCTAGCATATTTTCCTACCGCTCATGAACAGTTTCAATCAAACCGAGACTGCAATAGTTCGTATGTGTCGTGCTCGGCCGTTTCTAACGGTCCATTATCATACTATTTTGTACACTGTCGCGTGCTGAAATAAATTTCCTATCTTATCTGACAATACAACTCTTCCTACGATCTCATGTCAACCCACTGAGATATCGAAGTCAAAAGTCACCAAAGTGCAATTTAAATATATTCATCATTTTGTCTGATATTGTCTGGATATCTTGTCAACATTCCAGAATTACGTATCTGTCATTTGCGGCAGTCGGATGCAATTGAGAGATTGCGATTGAACTACTGACGTCATTGTGTACTGCATTATGACATACACTGAACAAAATTGCTAAGTATCAACTTTTGTATCTTAACTAACATTCTTATTTTAAATATATTTTAGAACAGATATATGATAAGTATTTTGTTTTGACCCATAGTTTGTAAAACATTTATTTTTTGTTTAAATTGTTACATCTTTTGAGAGTTACCCTCCCGTTATATGAAAACATGAAATGTGCTATAAAACACATAACATGAGTCAAAGCTCGCTTCAAGATATAAAATTCTTAAAATCGGTATGAAATAATGGAAAAAAACATAAAAACTTGACCCCCTTTATCGCAGATTTTCCGTCAAAAAAAAAATGAAATATGGATAATCTTAAATTACCTCCCTTTAAATTGAATATTGTTTGAAAATCAAGTAACTGTAATTCAGCGTTAACATTAAATATTTCGAACATTTCTTTTGCAAACGCATTTGTAGTGGTAATGCTAGTAAACCTTGATGTCAAAATAATTTTAACTGGCATATTTTAGAATTAGGAACATCGAAAGCTTCACTAATTCGAAGTACTTAATAAAATCCTATATACACAGTTGTATAAGTGTTATGACTTATTTCTAAGAAAACACATTGACTTAAAAGTTGTAAAATATGTTCATGCAATCAGAGTAGACGATTTACACTCATTATTTTGCAGTTTAACCGTATCTCTAATCAAGCACAAAATACACAAAAGAATGAGGATATTATTGACATATTCTTAGGTTGATATTTAGTAATTTGGTTCAATATCAGTATCTCGAGTACATCACTATGATCAGATTGCCGAAAATAGCAGGAACATAATTTTGGAATGAGGGTCATACTAGTAGGAAATAACCAATATGGTGACATTCGATATGCATTTGAGTAATGCTGCGTAGCAGTGTACGAGATGTTGCGAATGTATTATTTTTTGTCTTGGTCTTAGAAACAGGGCACATTTAGGATATATTCTGGACAAAATCAATCAATTAAATCATTATTCAAAGCACCTAGGATGAAACATGCTGACGAAATACATTATGTAATAAGTATTTGGGAGATGATTATCTCTGAACCGATGCATTTTCGAAATGTTTGTGTCAGACATGAATAATAGGTAACTTATAGAGAAAGTGTTTACAATCAAAACTCGTGTGACTGACTACATAATCTTTAAAATGGCCGACAGTGTTAGTATATATTCATGTTTTGAAAACAAGCGAGTGTATTATTCGCTATTGTAAAACAATTAAAAGAAAACAACAACATATGAGTTTGTCACAGTCTTCGAAATTAAGCGGTAACCCGAAGCCCGCAGTCAGTAAAAATCATGTCGGGCATGTTAAAAATGAGAAGAAAATGCCAAAATGAATCGGAACGAAATCAGACCAAAAAATTAACGACAGCTTTTAAACTAATTTAAAAGTCGATTCATTTTGTTAATACATCGCCGGAAACAACTCTCGGTTTCAGAACAGACTGGTTTTCAATTGTATTTGCTGTTTTCGAACGACGTTGGGGACGAAGGAGCAAGATCTAGTATGAATCAATACCGCGATGTTAACCTAACTGATAATGAACTGAAAAAAAGAGAATGATAATGGACCTTTGGAAACGGCCGAAATCGACACATACGAAATATTGCAGTCTCGGTTTGATTGAGACAGTTCATGAGCGGTAGTGAAATATGCTAGCTAACGCTCACGCCCTCTAGCCCCGGGTTGAGCAGAACTCAATATTAATAAAACAATGGTACACAATTTTAACCATCCCGAAGATGGTATGCATATGGCGGTGGACATGGAGATCTATCTCCCACATGTCGTATGGCGTATGGTCCCAGTATCTTATAACAACTATGCCCCGAAGAGCAAAATAAACATAATGAAGATCATTTCCGGTCTATCTTGTAATGCAGACGTTAATGTCTCAAAACGAAAACTTATGAAATAAACAGAACCCGCAATTTTCAGACCCAATGACTGAGAATAAAGTGTCAAAACAATCAAGTTCTTTATTTTATTTAATTATTTGTGATATTATTCTATAGAAAATATACATATTTGTCTAAAAAAATAACACTCAAATTACACTTAAAAAAATCGGGTCAGTAGAAATGTGTTCGGCTAGTAAATTTTTGTAAGTCACATGCCCTATGGGTTAGTAGCTCAAAATGTTTTTCGTGGAGACTGTTGTTATTGTAATTACAGAGCTCCAGACAAACTTCACTTTTAAAGGGTATTTTACCTCCTAAATAAATCTGCAGTGTTGATTCAGATTATTTTAAAGAGTAAATGTTATATTGTTTTTGCTTTTTACTTCAAAATATGATTTATTAAACTAGCATTGTTAATTGTCAATGCTGATTTTGTCATTAATTTACGGTTGAATGTCTTCTGTACTTGAAACCAATGAACATTTCAATGTCAGTATGTTAAAGAAAGAAAATCCAATGATTTCTTAATCATTTTTTGCATTGCCTGTGTCGTTGCCAGCGTCCATCACAGTTTAATCTGCAACCTAACCTTGGCCATAATAACTTGAAAAGTATTTGTCCTACGTTCATAAACCTTTACACACATCTTTATCTTACCTCACGAAATGTGTAAAAAAGACCTATAACTTACTGACTTTCATTTTGGCAGAGTTATGCCTCTTATTGTACATGCTGACATAAGCACAAGGCAAGTGTTCCGTGGTACTCGAGGGCAATTACTAGTGTTGCAAAACTTTGAAAATACATTATCCCTCATCTGACTTTGTAAACAACCGACGATTTATTTCCAACGTATAGAGATGATATAGACTTTGTGTCGAGCACTATTGACTTTTTGTATAATATGTTACCGTCACTTTTGCATTAAATCACCCGATGAACACAGCCGTTAATTAAAACAACTGCTTTAGAATGTATACTCTGTTAAAAAGGTATAAAAGATTGCTAACTCTTGCGTTTACATGTTCTAGTAAATTGTGAAATAGATCCATATTTGATTTTCAGATGTTTAATACAGTAAATCACAAGTTTTTTTTGTTTTTAACAAGTCGTGCTGTTGAGCCGTGGTGCGGTGTCCGCCCATCCGTCCGTAAACTTCTTTTGTAGCGACTACTCCTCTGAAACTACTTAATGGATTTTCATGAAACTTTACAGGAATGTAGCCTATGATGTCTAGTTTATCATAGCAAAAATTCAAATTGATGTAAAATCCAAGATGGCTGCCAAAGCTAAAAATAGTTTTTTAAAAAACTAGTTCGTAACGACTACTTCTTGCAAACCATAAGTGATATCAATATTGGCCTTTTTCTAAAATGACCAACATGACATGATGTTGGTCCTTGTCGACGTGGCGCCCAGCGGCCATCTTTGTTTACATAGAGTTATATACTTAATTATTGTAGCGACTACTCCTCTGAAACTACTGCACGGATTTTCATAACCTTCACAGGAATGTTGCTCTTGATGTCTAGTTGATCCTAGCAACATTTTCGGTCGGCTGGAAGTTCAAGATGGCCACCGCGAATATAAATCATTTTTTAAAAAAAGTTTGTAGCGACCACTTCTTGAAACTGTAAGTGATATTGATATGGGACTTTTTCTAAAATGATCAGCATGACAAGATGTTGATCTTTGTAGAAAATTATTTTGATTCGACATCAAACATGACCGCCAGCAGCCATCTTTGTTTACATAGAGTAATATATTAAAACCTTGTAGCGACTATCCTGAAACTACTTGACGGATTTTCATGAAACTTTACAGGAATGTTGTTCTTGATGTCTATTTGATCCTAGCAAAACTTCAGGACAGCCGGAAATTCAAGTTGACCGCTACTGCTAAAAGTAGATTTAAAGAAAAAAGTGTAGCAACTACTTCCTGAAAACTATACTTGATATTGATATGGGACTTTCCCTAAAATTATCAACATGACATGATGTTGGTCATTGTCGAAAACAATTTTGAATCGACATGAGACATGGCTGCCAGCGTCCATCTCTGTTTACATAAATAGTAAAAGCTTGTAGCGACTACTCCTGTGAAACTACGTATACTTGACAGATTTTCATGAAGCTTCACAGGAATGTTGCTCTTGATGTCTAAATGATCGTAGCAAAATTTCAGCTCGGTAGAAAATTCAAAATGGCCGCCAATGATAAAAATATTTTTTAAAATACAAATTTGTAGCAACTACTTCTTGAAAACTATAAATGATATTGATATAGGACTTTTTTTATAATGATCAGCATGACATGATGTTGGCGACATATCCATGTTGAAAATCATGGCTGTCAGCGGTCATTTTTGTTTACAAGAGTTATACAGTAAAAATGTTTAGCGATTACTTCTCTGAAACTACTTGATTTTCATGAAACTTCACAGGAATGTTGCACTTGATGTCTAGTTTATCCTAGCGTAATTTCAAGTCGGCCGGTATTTCAAGATTGTCGCCATGGCTAAAAAATATTTAAAAAAAACAAGTTTGTAGCACATATATTTTGAAAACTATAAGTGATATTGATATTGGGACTTTTCTAAAATGATCAGCATGACATGATGTTGGTCCTTGTCGAAAATTATTTTGATACGTCATTAAACATGGCCATCATTGTTTACATAGATTTATATATTAAAAACGTGTATCGACTACTCCTCTGAAACTACTTCAAGGATTTTCATGAATCTTAATAGAAATGTTGCTCTTGATGTCTAGTTGATCCTATCCAAAATTTCAGGTTGGCCGAAATTTCAAGATGGTCGCCATGGATAAAGATATTTTTAAAAAATAATTGTAGCGACTACTTCTTGAAAACTATAAGTGATATTGAATCAGATATGGAACTTTTTCTAAAATGACCAGCATGACATGATGTTGGTCATTGTTGAACATTATTTTGATTCGACATTAAGCTTGGCAGCCAGATACCATCTGTGTTTACATAGAGTTATATAGTAAAAACTTGTAGCGACTACTCCTCTGAAACTACTTGACAGATTTCCATAAAACTTCACATGAATGCTAATCTTGCTTACAAATCCTATCAGTAGAGCTTCGGGGTAATTGAACTCTTGTTGTTGTCCGTTTTCAGAGATATAAATAATTATAATCCAATCCTTCCTTCTCTTTGCCACATGCATTTTACAAGGCGGCACTCACAACAGGTTTATGACCCTTGATTCTTTACATTTGTTATGCCCCCACCACCCGTCCTTCCGTCCCGAATAGTTTGTGTGTCTATCTCCTTCCACACTTTTCAACCGATTGCTTCGAAACTTTACAGGATGCTTACCTATGGTGTCAAGATGTGCATATCGTTTCGGCGTCAAAATCGACCTAGTATTACCGGAGTTATTACCCCCTTTTTTGTCAATTTTTATGTGAAAATATCTTGTGTGTCGATCTCCTCCCACACTTGTTAACCGATTGCTTCGAAACTTTAAAGGTTGCTTACGTATGATGTCAAAATGTGCATACCGTTTCGGCGTCAGAACCAACGCAGTATAACTGGAGTTATGACCCCTTTTTCGTCAAATTTTACGAGTAAATATCGTGTGTGTCTATCTCCTCCCACACTTTTCAACCGATTGCTTCGAAACTTTACAGCGTGCTTACCTATGATGTCTTGATGTGCATATCGTTTCAGCGTCAAAATCGACCCAGTATTATCGGAATTATTGCCCCCTTTTCGTCAAATATTACGTCACAATATCTTCTGTGTATATTCACACCCACACTTTCCATCGATTGCTTCGAAACTTTACAGGATACTTATCTATGATGTCATGATGTGCATGACTTTTCAGTATCAAAATCGACCCATTGTTACGGAGTTATGGCCTTTTTTTCATCAAATGTTACGTTAAAATATATTGTGTCTGTCTCCTCCCACAATTTTCCTTCATTTCTTTTCAAACTTTACAGGATGATTACCTATAAAATCAAAATGTGCATACCGATTCGGCGTCAAAATCGACCCAGTATTACTAGAATTATGGCCCCTTTTTCATCAAATTTTACGTTTTACACTGAGCGTGGGAGCATCCGTGTCCAATGGACATATTTCTAGTTTTTCATTATTTCTAACAATATATACCATTGATATATTTACATGATTAATATAAAAAACTTAGACTAATAAAAAAGTAACTGATTACAAATGACTATCACCCTGTGTGGTTGCTGGGGTAGAATACAACCACTACAAATTATGCTAAAGCCATAGGGGATCCCTCCAAACCCCAAACCGCCACGTTATGTTCATTTTAACATTTTTTATCATGCTCATTCAAGGTCTTTATCATGACACCGAGTTTGGAAACGTTGCTTCATTGTAAATGAAGTGTCTGTTATAGAATTCACAGCAACTCTACGGTTCTTAAGTTATACTATTCTTGTTCCATTTTCCATATTGTCTTTATTTTGGTGTATAACATTATAGAGAATGAGCCTTGCATGTTCATTCCTGTTAGGCACTATGTAACCTTTCATAACCGCTAAACTCAGTTTAAATTGTACAAAAAACAATTAGAATAATCTAATATATATTCAGCATTTCCACTCGAACGGATATGTTCGATCACCGTAAAGTCGTATAATATGCATTGTGGCGCAAGAAAATAACCAGGAAATATTGTATTTATGAGTTTCCAACATCCAAAAGTAGAACGTTTACCATTTTCTCTAAACTTACTGAATAATTATGGATAAATGACCTAAACATAGAAATAAATGCACCCATTACTTCTGTAATTTCAACATGGCCAGATTTTGAGTTTCTACGAAAAGTATCTTCGCGTAAGTCATTTTTCATGTAGCTGATTTCCACTCCAAGTAGTTTGTCATCAAACTCTGCATAAGTACGCGATTTCACTCGCTCGAAATGAAATAATAAAGTGTGCGTTTTGCATGAGCTGTATTGTATCAACCGAGTAAACTCGATCTTGAAAAATTGTAATAAAGTAATCCGATAAAGGCTTCACTGACCAATTGTAGATCATAATGTTAAATCGGAACAACAGTTGCTCTTTGCGGCTTGTCGAAATTGTTCTGCCTTAAAATACAGACGAAACTTCACCACAAGGTCTCCTGGAAAAGAAAATCAGGATTGTTATTCAGGTCATTTGGTAAAAGGTTACTGTCACTTTTACTATAAATAGGATTTTGGTTTTCTCTCAACGGATTGAACAAAAACTTCACCTCATTGAAATTAAGCATGGGATTGTTATTCAGGTTATCGAAAGGTCAAGGTCACTGTTACTAAATATATAAATTTCTTTTTGCTGAATAAATTCACTTTCCCTTAATAAAACTTCACCACAAAGTGCGTCTCATGGAAAGAAAGTTTCCCTTGACGGATTTAACAAAATGGATTTACAAACGAAGAACAACTTATAGGTCATTTGTCCGAAAGTTAAGACCTTTGTCCTTTGTTTTGTGACTCAAAGTCGATACATTGTCCGTGCCGTCAGTCAGTGATTGTTTTCAATCACAATATATTTTGATGTTGTTTGCTCGTCTCAACGATATATACGGTATATGATATGACAACAGCATAGACCTTAAGAGTGAAACAATACAACAACAACAACAATAAACAAACCGTAAAAAGTCAAGAATCGATGAATCGCATATCTACAAAATAAACTGACTTTGGACTGAAAACGATGGACTTCCCGTTGGACTTTATAACTTCCGCTTTCATGTGCAACGGTGAGAATTTCCTTTCCACACAGGCTTTGGCTATTTACTCTACGGATCATAATGTTGAAGACAAGTGTCTTCTGTTGAAATACTGCCGTCTTTAATTGAATCACTAAAATACGTTGATGCTTCCATCCGTATTTCCTTAACAGCCTTTTATAGAAGACAGCACATTTATAAAATGCTAATGAAAACAGATAACGTACAAGTGTATAGTTGTTTTCTATCAAAGGCTGTTAAGGAAATATGGATCGAAGCATTAACGTATTTTAGTGATGCAATTAAAGGATGCCTTATCTGTTTTCATTAACATTTTGTAAATGTTCTGTTAATATGGCATAACATTTCCACCGTACATGTTACACTATTTGTTTTAACAGAAACATCAAGATGAGCATATACAGCGTTGTATTTGAATATGCGTATATATATGGCGCCATTAAATAGTAAACGTATTTGACACATACAGTGTACACGCAATTCCTACAATATCTCACTATTTTTATTAGTCCGGTGTTTGAAGCTACTTTATAATTAAAAGAGGAAGGAAACTGACACATTTGACGATGTCTAATATAACGTTTCTTAAATATAACAATAAAACGCATATTATTGTATAGCTCAAACGCTCTTCAGGATATGCGAGTATTTTACTTTCCATACGTTCTTCGATGCGTCTGTTGTGCCTATTCACACTACTTGAGACAGTAAGTAATACTGTAAATATGCAACGATGATATGCATTATATCCATTATGATCAACAGTAGATAACACCGTATTCATCATTTGATGTAGGCGACGATTTGGACAGACTAATATCCCACATACGGCAAAAAGCCTTGTAATGCAATATATTGATTTTGATTACGACCTAACTCATATAAGCAAGATGTGGAGCATGCTTGGTGGTGGACCCTTTTACAGTTCGCCACTATGCTTTCCTCTTTAATTGTACGATGACCAGACAGGCTGTGGACCCTATGATGACGCCTACCTAAAGCCCATTGGGACGGTGGCGTTTGATGTTTGTCCATGATCTTTCTTGTCGTGCCCTTAATGGTTTATTCTCTTACTGCTCTGGCTTCTGCAAAGTCATTGAGTACCTTCATTGTGGCTTTCTGGCTATTGTTTTTTTTGTATTATATTTACACGAGCATATTTGTGTTTTACTAATATTGCCTATTGATGCTGCCTTGTCTGTTAGAGATTAGATCATGGCGGGGATTTCTTTATTTACACTGTCCTGTTTTAATGGGATGACAGTAGGGTAAGTGTGAGATTTGGTGCACCCTAGAACCGGTTTAAACCCCCAGTGGCCTACTTTGCCATTGACCGTTCCAAGGCGGTAGCCCTATTGTCAACCCTTTTTGTGTTTGTGTTGTCGTTTGCATTTATTATTGCTTCTGCCTTCTTGTTTGTCTGTTTGCGTGTCTGTTTCTGTGTTTTGTGGTTTACTGTCCTCCTTGAATGCTACTTTCCCTGTCCGATCTTTTTATATTTTTTTTGACAAGGATATGTGGCATAAAAAACAGGTTCTAACAGGATTTAATATCCTTCAAAATTAATAATATGTTATCACAGTAATCACGTTATTACTATATAAGAAATGAAACCTTAGAAGTAGGCGACGATTTGGACAGGCTTACATCCCACACACGACACAAAGTCACGCAATGCAACATATTGATTCTGATCACGACCTACCCCATATAAGCAGGATATGGATCGTGACAAGGATCCGTGGCAAAAGAAACAGGTTCTAACAGGATTTAATATCCTTCAATATTAATAATATGTTATCACAATAATCACGTTATTACTATATAAAGAATGAAACCTTAAATGTAGGCGACGATTTGGACAGGCTTATATCCCACACAGGACAAAAGGCCATGTAATGCAACATATTGATTCTGATCACGACCTACCCCATATAAGCAGGATGTGGGTCGTGACAAGGATCCGTGGCAAAAGAAACAGGTTCTAACAGGATTTAATATCCTTCAAAGTTAATAATATGTTATCACAGTAATCACGTTATTACTATATAAGAAATGAAACCTTAGATGTAGGCGACGATTTGGACAAGCTAATATCCACCGGACAAAAGGCCACGTAATGCAACATATTGAATCTGTTCACGACCTAACCAATATAAGCAGGATGTGAATATTGACAAGAATATGTGGCATAAGAAACAGGTTCTAACAGGATTTACCATCCTTCAAAATTAATCATATGTTATCACATTAATCTTGTTATTACTGTCAAAAGCAATAAAACATTAGATGTGTTGTTTTATGAAACGTTATATTAGACATCGTTAACTATGTCAAATTACTTTCCTTTTTTAATTATAAAGTAGCTTCAAAAACCAGACTAATAAAATAATATTGTCGGAATTGCGAGTACACTGTATGTGTCAACTAATTTTACTATTAATGGCGGCATATATACGCATATTCAAATACAACGCTGTATATGTACCTCTTGATATTTCACGCACGGGGATATAGCTGTCTTACATCAAAGGATGTTAATGAAATATCGATGGAAGCAACGATGCAATTAAAGATTGCAGTTAATCAACAGAAGACACTTGTCTTCATCATTATGATCCGTAGAGTAAATAGACATGGTCTGTGTAGAAAAGGAAATTCTCACCGCTGCACATGAAAGCGGAAGTTATAAAGTCCAACGGGAAGTTCATCACGAGAAATGTTTCTTATTCACGCTTTGCCGCAAGGGCTTTCTGGCAATATCCAAAGTTAGACATGCGACTCATCGATTCATGACGTTCATGACGTTTCACGGTTTGTCTATTGTTGTTGGTGCATTGTATCACTCTTAAGGTCTATGCTGTTATCGTATTATTTACCGTATAATTATATAGTTGCGACGAGTAAACAAAATGAAATATATCGTGTTTGAAAACAATCACATACTGACGGCACGGACAATGTATCGAGTTTGAGTCACAAAACAAAGGACAGCAGAACGAAAGCCGCTGTTTACAACAAATGTAAATGTTAAACATCAATCACAGTTACCTACTGTGTAAATATGGGCGCCAAATCCGAATTGTCTGCAATAAACGGGTGCCAAATAAGATAATAATTAACATATAAATTTTGAGAAGCAATTTAAGGAAAATTATAGATTGATAATGTGGTTTACTTGTGCACACTCGGTTGTACTTCGGAGTCCATTGACAACAATGCAAATCCTGAAATGATAAAAAGACGACACTATACTGAAGCGAAAAGGAAACGCAACTCGGGAATTTCCGCTAAATATTGTATGTACAATAATTATGCTCCTGTTATTCGAGTGGTATATGGCTACGTAAGACATTTCAAAAAAAAAACAACACATAACACAGCAATAGTATTCCTTCAAAGTTTCATTTTTGACAGAGTACGCGTTTTGCTCAAGCATGTGAGCAAACTTATGATGTACAATTTTTCAAACTCTTTATGTTAAATACAGTACTAAAATGGCTCAATTTTTCAAAGAGGAACTTCAACATTCAAGAATTTCTTGTTACAAAGTGTACTGTGATTAGAACGTCTACAACATTACAGTTGTGTTCTTTCTCTAACTAACTGCAACGTTTATCTTTTTACAAAACAGCTTGGGATTTCTTTGGAATATTATGTGGAATCAAGTGTGCAGTACATACAAAATATATCGGAAATTCCCCAGGTGCGTTTCTTTTTCGCTTTAGTATATATAACTGTAATATAATAAATACAGATAAATGATATCCGTTAAAAGCAAAAAACACAACCAAGAGAATAAAGAAGCAATTACATTATTTGGATCACCCTCTCTTATTACAACAAAAATCCTTCACTTTGGCCAAACAATAATCCTGAAAATGGTACACGATTGTTAAGGTGGTTATTATCGATAGATGAAGTCGGAGCATTATAAACTAGTTTGTACAATGCATTTGTAAACCAACGCAAATTCACCTCAGTTTAGTGGAACTTCTTTACAAATTGGTGGAGGAGTCAGTCTAGTCAAATGTATGTATTACCTTTCATATGTCTATAGGGGACAAAGAAGAGACAACACCTTCAACACCCGTTTAGGGTAAGAGTGAGGTTTGGTGAACCCTAGCACCTGGTTTAAACCCCCAGCGGCCTTTTTTGCCACTGACCGTTCCGAGGCGGTAGCCCTAATGTCAACCCTTGTGTGTTTGTGATGTCTTATCTTGCCTTTTATTCATCTTTATATATAGTTGTTCTTTGTTTCTATGTGTGTTTGTGTTTGACTGTCCTTGGATGCTACTTTTCCTGTTTTTATATCTACTTCTAATTAAACCTCCTTGTAAACTATATTGTAGTGATGTCAAGATATATTGGAATTGTAAGTTATTTTACATTTGCCAAACGCTCATTATTTTACAACTGTATCCTTCGTCTTGATGTGAAGACACTTGCCTATCAATATCTTCTTTAGCTCTTAAGTGTGACAAACATATATATAATATATTCTTGTGCTGATCATTTTTTTCTGTATCAATAGTGCAATTACGAAAAGAAGTTAGAGACGACCGAAACACAATGTCTGGATTGTTTTAAGAATTAGACGATTACGGTACCCGTTACCAAATTTATGAACATCATGTTCGTAGGGAAGGGAGACTTCTATAACAGTTTCAAAGACAGACCATTTTTTGCAGTACATTGCAGAAATCTTAGATTCTCTTTGCTATAATTGATTGATGGTTTTACGCCATAATATAACTTTCAGTTAACAAAGTATACGACCGTAAATAAATATCAATTATTTAAATGAGCCTATTTAAGGTACATCACCATGTGGCGGTATAGTAATACAATTAGTTAGGTGCGTCATTTAGCAGCATATGGTGCCAGACAAAGAATGTAATTTTAGAATATACTTGGTAATCTAAATCAATGCTACAGTGGACAAAAGCCTCGTTATGGCACGATCACGTGAACTAATTATCACGGGATTATTTTAGTTAGTCAAATATATTTTGAATATACAAATCATGGACATAGTAATATCTGCATACAGTTGCATCGAGCTCATTGAAACCATTGAAGTAAACAACAAAGAAAAGGATACAATTAATCTAAAGGTAATATAGTTTTCGAAATAATATTAAAGGCATTTAGTGAATGTATTTAATGGGTTAACATCGAATTTCAGTTGCTGCTAGTGACATCGAATACATGGACTTAAAGGGAATGAAGCGCCACAGCCAAACAAACTATATTACTGAAAGTTCTGAAAAACTTGGAAAAAGGTGAAAGAATTATCAAAATCGGATGATAAACAAAAAAGATATGACCATTTAAAGGTTGTTCTAAAACGAATATGGGAGCTGCCATTTTTAGAACTATGACGTCATAGTTCCATATTACCATATATGGAATATTGATAAATATCATTTAAAACGAAGAAAATCACTGCAAATGAATGATTTTTTTTTACTGGTGATATAAATTATTATTGCCATTAAGTATTACATATTTTTCATACAGTTGCTGTCAT
The DNA here is from genome assembly GCA_037043455.1 of Cyrtodaria siliqua. Lineage (NCBI taxonomy): Eukaryota > Metazoa > Mollusca > Bivalvia > Adapedonta > Hiatellidae > Cyrtodaria > Cyrtodaria siliqua. Next base: position 54,836 of record JAWPHD010009380.1, on the reverse strand, counting down.
TTTTGCCCTATAAATCAGTAAATTTTCATATTTATAAATATTCCATATATGGTAATTTAGAACCGTGATGTCATAGCTCTAAAAAAGGCCGCTTCCATAACCGTTTTAACAGAAACTTCAAATGATCATATCTTCTTCGTTTATCATCCGATTTTGATAATTCTTTCACCCTTATTCAAGTATTTCAGAACTCTCAATAATAAAGATGGTTTGGCTGTGGCGCTACATTCCCTTTAATTAGCATTTAAAAGTTAAAAGAATATGTTTGTAAAAGCATAACATGAAATGAGAAATACATTTTTTTTTTGGAAAGCTTATAACGTGAGGTATTGCGCAATACAATCAATATAATAGAATACGACTTTTCAAACAATGCAAAAGAAATATTTTCAATATAATATCTGAAAACTCATGTGAATATATGTACTATTACAGCGTCCAATGTACAATGTACAATGCGCTTATGCATAAGACCGATAGCTTACAGGGACAAATGAATTTTAATAGCAAAGTTAGAGTGTACATAAACATCAGATGTCAACATGGCTATGAATAAGTCTCATAAATTGAACGTCACCTGAGGTTAAATTTATCATGGGTTGTTTTTAATTAATACCCGAGGACATTTGGTGATTTAATACAAATTTGACAGTTATACTATACACGTATACTCGATATAAAGTATGTAGCATCTCCATTTAAATAAACATCTTGTGGCTTTAAAAGAAATTTAACCAAAAAAAACATAAATGCAGAGTGTGGAGTGCGTGGTCCAGTGGTAGAGCGCCGAACTCCAGATCGAAAGGTCGTGGGTTCGATCCTCGCCGCGGCCACGTTATTTATCCTTGAGCAAGATAATTAATCCACATTGCTTAGTACTGGTTCTACCCAGGAAGCCATCGAGAGTGATTAATATAAGTTGCAATAACTTGTTTCGCAATCGATGTAAAATAAATATGTTTAAAAAACATAAATGCAGAGGCAGCAAGTCACGAATGTAATGGTACAGCAGTTTCTGTACCAATTTTAAAAAAAAAGAAATTCTCAACATATTCCGGCTTATTCTCGAATAAATTGAATACGTTTCAACTCAGATGTCTTTCCTGACATTCTCATCCTACATATCTGAGTACACATTTAAAAGTATTCGAATATGATTACTAAATATCGCTGCATGATTTAATATACGTAATCCTAACAGACGTATTCTTATAATATAATTGATAAAGCCTTAAGCTGAAGTATTTCTTATAACAAAAAACAAACAGATAACAAACAAAAAATTAAAACAACGTCTGTCAATTTCGTATCTGTAAGTTCAAGCTATTTCGCATCTGTAGGTGGAGCGCTGTGGTCTAGTGGTAGAGCGTTGGACCCTTGATCTAAAAGTCGTGGTTGCATTTGCTTGGTACTGGTTCTACCCAGGAAAACATCGAGAGGGATTAAAATACGTTCGTAGAGCTTTCGTTAAACTTGTATCTGCATGTAAAATATTTAAAATTAGCATGACTTAACACAGACATATCTAGTTTAACATATTTCATAACATTTGTGATTAAGCCTCTTATATCAAATATAGCATATAAACATGCATTTGAAAAAACTGGCATTGACTAATTTTCGTAAAACTAATAAAAAGAAAATAATTGCATAGCAAAACAAAATAAGATGAAAAAAGTGTGGTTTTCGGTGTAGAATACAACCATTGCAATCTCGCAAACACACTGTCACATGCAGATGGGTAGGAACCACCCTCCTCTCCCCATTACCATTCATTCTGTCATTTTGTATTATGCTCATTCAAGGTCTTTATCATGAAACCGCGTATGCAAACGTGGAAACGTGGCTCCATCCATATGGAGTGTCTACTATAGAAACTGCAGCAACTCTGCAGTTCTGCAGGTAAGAAGGTTCTAGGCTCAATCTCCATAGTTTATATTGATGTAAATGGAGGATGAGACTGGCGCCATATAACCTTTTTGTGTTGGTGCGCCGTAAAACCACAATTCAACAAAAAAATAGATTTGCAACAGGCTCCAGCAGTGTATGATATTATTATATATAATATAATTCACATAATTGAACGGAGGAATGGTAGAAAAATAGTGACGTCCACTAATTCCGCATTTATTTTTATGTATCACTATTGCGAGTAGCTACTGGTTCTACCCACGACAAGCGGGTAGTCTGCCTCCACCACAACAATAAATAACTGTCATATACTACATGTGTTCAAAATGACGTAAAACAACATACAAACAAAAAATGTTTAAATGAACAACTTTTACATGAAACATTCTTTTTTAGTGTGAGGGGTATTTAGAGAAAATATATCACAGAAGAAGATTTGAAAGCAGGTTTTACAAAATGAAAATAGCAAAACGGTCATTGTGTGTACATGTATGCCTGAATGTCAATATTTGCGTTTAAGAAAAGGGCAATTTCAACAACAAATGCTGGTTTGTCCTATTTCATAACAAATTAGTTTTAAAAGCTTAAGGTACACTTCAAAGATTACCAAGTAAAGCTGGAGAAAAAGAAGAAAAGAGGAGAAATAGAGAATATCATGTTAGTGCCTGATCCTATCCAGTTTATCAGGTGAGGATGAGAATAAAATGAAGTCCGAGGCTGTGCCGAGGGCTTCATTTGTTTTCGTGCCAAACCTGATAAACTGAATAGGATCAGGCCCTAACATTATATTCTATTTATCATGCTGATCGTTTAAATCATTTAGTTTATCTTTTTTCCATTTCTTCACATTTTTTTCCGTTCAAAACTACCCAGATGTCATCAAATATACCCTGACGTCATCAAAAGAGGAGTTGACGTCATCAAAAAAAGTGAACCTGGCGGGATAGAAACTTAACTGCCGAGATAAGGTTTTATCTCAGGCACCCTGTTTCTCGGCAGAATTAAGCAGATCGACATGATAAACACATTCTCCCGCATCTCGAGCTGAGAATTTCGTTGATGCATTAGTAAATTGTCCGTTTTGGTCCTACGATACTGCATCGGGATTATGACCTCTAAACTGATCAAAAATGATAAAAAAACAGACACTTTTATGGTAATTACCTGCAAAAACATGGCCAAAAATAAAACAAATATATATATGCCACTTCTATCCTAGATAAAAGTAAACAGATACAATTCACACCATGACAAAGTATGTGGTAGAAGAACACTGAAAATCCAATCCTTAGAAAAGTATACATAAAATGAAAAAAAGGCAAACATTTGGTTTTGTTTAGTTTTTAACATAAGCAGCATAGCATACTGGCATAGCAACGGCACTGTGGATTGCTGAGCCTGAGGCTGAATATGCTCCGGCCAGATTTGCCAGTATGGAAACATTTCCGCTAATCTGTTCTGAACCTTTTACAGTTACCACCCTTTACACAGATACCAGTACAAAGCCTAAGCAAGCAACTCTTCAGGATTCATTAAATAACACATGCTGAATATCCTCTTATTTGCTACAGATTCGGTATAATTCGCGAGGGTTTTTATTTTCGCTGATATTCGCAAATCCACTGGCTCTTGTAATTAGAAGCTTGCTGATAATTTGATGAAATTGTTTTTATTCAAAATTCGAAATAAACTCGAAAGCATATCCGAAAGCTGAACAATCCGAAATGAAGTAGATTTAAATTATCACATGATCGGTACACCAGCAAAAGAGTGGTTAACTACTTACTTATTAGCTTAAATTGATTTGATTTAAAGTAAAAATTATGTATTATGTCGATACTTGTAGATACTTTTTAGAATTATTAATTTTGATAAATATATTGAATCGAAGCTATTGATTATTAAGTTCAAAGTGCGTTGTCTACATTACAAAAATACGAATTTTATATTCTGTTTACTGTACTGGTAATTGTATTTGTTAAACATAAGCAGCAATATGCTCTTATAACAAAAAACGAACACATAATGAATATGCCTTAAAAATCATATTCAATTCAGTCAATAAAATCTTTACAAGTACTGTTTACATTTAGCGTATCACTTTGTATAACTGACGTGCCTCCGCTATAAACAGGACTCCGATAGCGGATGTAGTCCGAATTAACGGATTAAGTGTGAATTAATGAACACGCTAATACATCAGAGACTCAATGATTTGCGAACTTAAGATCACGCGCAAATAATTCGATCTACAGTATTTGTTTTTCTAATCATAGGCTAGTACGTAGTAAAAAGCAAGTAATATTTTATTAAAGTGTCACATATCAAACACAGTTACATTTACAAATAGTATACAACATTGTTATTTGATATCCTGCCATCATAGCCATATGAGACACTATAAAACACAATAGTACATGTTAAAACATAATAAAAGTTACAAATGTATTGCATTAAAAATATTCAATATTAAAAGCTATTATTTAGTATTCGTTTACACATAATTAAAATGAAAACTACAAATAAATTCCAAACTCTCATGTTTTTTAAAAAAAAATCTTTTAAACTTGTTAACCTTATATAATAGCAAATGACTTTTATGACACATTTATGCATATTTACAATGCTAAAGATCGTCGTTTATACATATTTGAATTACGTTTGCTGATGTGTGCTGTAGCCTATCACAGTTTATTAAGAATGTTAATAATTTAGTTGATAAAAACAGCAAAAACCTGTTTTCAGCTTGATATGCTGCATATCTGAATAAAACTCGCAATCAATCAACAAATGAGCTCCTTCCTCGATTGTTGAATGAATTGTTACAATGATTACAAACTCGTTCATGGACAGGTGTTTTCGGTCGAGTATATCTCCCTGTTTCAATTGCTAAGGGAAGATTACAACTTCTAAATGTTTCAGTAATTGTTCGTACTATGTACGTCTATCGGTTTGGTTTAAATGGTCACGTACTTTACTAAGACATTTCCTTATATTGGGGCATATGTTCGGACGTTCCTGTGTTCTCTATAAATCTGAGCATTATACTTTCCCAGGACTTGGGTTTATTTCACGACCAATTGTGAACTTGTCGTACTATTGTGTTGGCTGACATATTTCTTATTCTATTCCACAGTGGAACAGTTTCAGATTTTTGCTTGATCTGTCTGACACGAGTCCCACCCAAGGTCTCCCCTCGATGAAACGTTTAAACAATATTTTGTTACCGCTAAACAATACCTTCCTGCCTTATTTAAGACAGTTTAAATTACTTTAGATTTATGTTGTCCCCATATGTCAGATCCTCAGAATAGTACCGGTTCAACGACAGACTCAATCCGTTTAGTATACACACAAAATGTCATTCCACCAGCACAAAGAAATGTTGTATATATAGCAGCCAGTGCTCTGCTTGACGATTGTGCAATTTCTTTAACAGTGAAATTCATATCAAGATGTTCATTGAACCAGAAACCAAGCAACTCTGTTCCAACTTTATACGAGTATCTTTCGTGTCACATCTAAAATTAAAACATGATTTATTTCCACGTGTGGGCCTAAATGTAGTACCTTAGTCTTTGTTTCATTTAGAGACATACGCTATTTTATACACTATGCACTTATTTTGTCTAGCATTTTTTGCATATTTAAGTTATTTTCCACTAGATGTAAAGCAATATGGCTACTATGAGTTTATCAGACATAGTGACACACAGATTAAGACTTGATTTCCTTGGCTAGATCATTTATATAAATGGGGAATAATGTTGGAGAGAGTACACAGCCTTGATTGACACCTGGCTTTATTTCAAACCAATATGTTTCATAATCATTTACTCTTATAGAACATGATACATCTACATGCATCGATTGCACAGCCTTTAAAATGTTACCATGTATACCTAATGTCATCATTTTTTATTTACCATAGGCAGTCCCGTTGTATTGTCAAAAGCTCTTTTCACGTCAACAAAACATACGAATGTATCCTTGTTTGTTTTATTTTCTATTATTTATAATTGTATAAAGTGTGTAAATGTGATTCATACAACTCATGTTTTTCCCTGAATCCATTTCGTGAATAACATATTGTCTCAAGCCACTCTGTGAGCCTTTTGTACGTAAAACAAAAACGATAATATGTAACACAGTCTTTATTATAGAAGGACATTGGTGTGTCAAACAACTTCTAACACAAACCTGAGTAGCGCATTTGTTTCATCTGTTAGCAGGATCTATCATTATTGAATGAACTTGCTGTTAGTTATTATTTTATCCTTGGAAACCCGGGAAGTCTTACATTTAAGTGATTTTCTTAACTTGAAAGCAGCTCACACAATTGTGCCAGCTGTTGCAATTTTAACTCGCGTTTGAAATCCAAAACACGCCGAATGTGAGTTGCGAGTGCACAATTCGAGCCCTGTTATCGATTTTAGACTTCCATAATCGATCATCATAATCGGATGCTTAAAGCTACACAGGCCCTATTTTAATTGGTAATGCATGAGTCACGAGTGAAGTAGTTTCAACTCGACGAACACCCCAAAAGTCGGTATATAAGCAGAAATTGATGCGTAGAATTTCACATTTTTATTTAGTCTCCTTACAGGTAGCATCGATAATATACGCCTTCAGAATATATGTGATAAAAAAATAGTTGGCCAGAACGGGATCTGAACCACAGCCTTGCACTTATAAGTTTTGAAAGATGTACGCTGAACCACTAGGCCACGGCTATTTATTGGTATATTGTATACTTTTTAATACTAAATAGGCATTACGTAATAACAAGCGCGCACACACAAACTTATCAAGCGCTAAATAACAAGTCGAAATCTGGTTGTTTTGAGGCGAAGTATTAGTTTCATATTGATAACATGCAGTATTACACCAGGCAATGTTAATTTATACGTGCGATAAGATGGACTACATATGTATTGATCCATCTTGAGTTGCGTTCAAATATGTTAAGTTATTTTGCCTCATAATAAATGGTAGTTAGTATACTATTTTCTCAAGTAGCGTTATAGTTCAGCGGATAGAGGAGCGGACTTGAAATCAAAAGGTCGTGTGATCGAGCCCCGAAAGAGGATAACTTTTTTTTCTGTAAAAAATACTGTTCCCTGTGTATATGTACGATGTGCACTGGTCGATGTATATACAGTAAATGATTTCCTTCGCTGTATTTGCTTGCTTAAATACCCGATTTCAACATGAGCTGGTGAACTAAGAAATCAATTGATATAGAGACTGTGTAGCTTTAAGTAACCGATGATAGGTTACTCTTGATTAATCAGTGCCAGCAGCTGTGTATCATGATATTATCACGATAGTAAACCATGTAACTTACTCATATTACCAGACATAATTATGTGAAAATACTGAAAGTATGGTTGCTGATATTAATACCAAGTATTTTCGTACCTGAATAAGTAACAGATTGTGTTGTGTAATAAACAAAGCACAATTACATATTTTTATACAAATAAATGCATAAATAAATGAGTTGTTGAAAATATATGGAGGTGAATGATAATGTTCTAGTCAGACAGTTAACTATTTCTAGTTTAAACTTATTTGTTTTACATCTGTACATTTTATGTCGTTGTGCATTGCACGTGTCATATATGTCTTGTGTGAACTGGCATGACCCAGATGGGAAAGGCGCAGCATTTCTCATGGTAAAACCGATGGCGAGAAGTTTTTTTGGGCGAAAGATAAGTACGGCATTTCAGTTTTGATAGCGTGTCTGTTATGCAATCGATTGTTTAGAAAAAGTTCGTGGGGAAGGTAAGTACAGATAATTGTCTGAAAAAGCCATTATGGTTTAAAGTTGTCGGATTGTACTGGTAAACGTTTGAAAGTATGTCACTGGTGAACGGTCATACTGATAGAGGACGAAGGATAGAGAGAAGGAGGAATAGACAGTGGTATAAGTTATGAATATAGTTAAGAAAAATACGCATACAAAGAAGAAGATGTTACCCTTTCTCTACTATCAAATGACAACCTGTGCCAGAACCGAGGCGGCTAAAAAATGTTTCGTCACATGCCTGTTTTTAAAACATCGAATATTTTCATTTTCAGCGCTCTATGGCAAATTTTATACTTCAATCCGTTGATTGAATGTTTTAAAATATTCAAAACAATCTAAACAAATTTTGTAAACAAGAATCAGAGCATAAACAACTCTGTGATACAGTCCGATGGGGTTGAAACCTATCTAGTAATGTTATTCCTTCTTTTCTTTCTTCACATTCTCCAACATCATCTTACGAGAATAATTTTATTCATATTGCTCTTTCTCTTTCAGTACCCGCGTTAAATTTGAATAATCATGTTTTTTTGCCAGAGATTTTATACTATTATCAAACAAAACCATTAATGTATGCTTAAATACTTTGCAAACATATAACTATGTATACATGCGCAATCCAGCAGTCTAATGACAATTGATTTTCTTTTCGGCAACGAATTTATTTTGATTTTTATTTAAAAATTTAAACTGCTTGCAACTGGATTTTTGTTCAAACCAGAATTGCGGGGGAAGGGTGTGTTTGTGTTGGGATGTCGGGGGTGGGGTGGAGGGAGACACACACTTTTGGCAATTGGCAATGGTTCCAGTTTTAGCTCTACTGATCTAAGATCAGCCTGTAATCTGTTGTTTTTTTGTAGCGAATACTCTTCTGAAAGTACTAGATGGATTTTCATGAAACTTTCCAGGAATGTTGCCCATGATGTCTAGTTGATATGGTAAGATACGATGGTAAGATGCGCTGGGTAAGATGCGCTGGTAAGACGCGATGGTCGATGGTCCATCGCATCTTACCATCGACCATCGCATCTTACCATCTCATCTTGTCATCGACCGATGGTAATATGCGATGGTAGGACGCGGTGGACGATGGTAAGATGCGATGGTCGATGGTCCATCGCATCTTACCATCGACCATCGCATCGTACCATCGGCCATTGCATTTGCCGACGTTCTGATGAAACAAGTTACCAATGGCTGGAATCAACCTATCTTAACCGGTTATCCTTGATTGATTCTTTTTCTTGCATACCATTCACAAATGTGCGTTGCTATTTAAGCATCATTGACGTCATTCTACGGTTGATCAGGCTACCCATTACTCATATAAAACGCGGATACCCTTATCCGATATGAAACCTTTGAACGTAAAGTGTCTTCTATGATGGGTCCGACATAAACAAAATGTAAAAGTGCAGTTTACTGTTTATTTCGAAATAAAATTCAACAAATTCACCAACTATAACTTAATCATTATATTTTTCAAAAACAGCTGATGATGCAGTGTATTTATGTATGTATGTACATGACTGTATGCCATGGTTCAATAGTTTTAATACATTCCATCACTAAAGTACTTGTGTAACATCTGGTACTTCCATATTAACACAAAATGTGTCTAGACAATTAGTGACTCATTAAATAACACATGCTGAATATCGTCTCATTTACTGCAGATTAGGTATAATTCGCGAGGGTTTCTATTTTCGCTGATATTCGCAAATCCACTGGCTCGTGTAATTAGAAACTTGCTGATAATTTATTTGATGTATATTTTTTTATTCAAAATTCGAAATAAACTCGAAAGCGTATCCGAAAGCTGAACAATCCGAAATGAAGTAGATTTAAATTACCACATGATCGGTACACCAGTAGACCAGCAAAAAACGTTTAACAGTAAATAGTGGTTAACTACTTACTTATTAGCTTAAATTGATTTGATTTAAAGTAAAAAGTATGTATTATGTCGATACTTGTAGATACTTTTTAGAATTATTAATTTTAATAAATATATTGAATCGAAGCTATTGATTATTAAGTTCAAAGTGCGTTGTCTACATTACAAAAATACGAATTTTATTTTCTGTTTACTGTACTGGTAATTATATTTGTTAAACATAAGCAGCAATATGATCTTATAACAAAAAACAAACACATAATGAATATGCCTTACAAATCACATTCAATTCAGTCAATTAGCGTATCACTTTGTATAACTGACGTGCCTCAGCTATAAACAGGACTCCGATAGCGGATGTAGTCCGAATTAACGGATTAAGTGTGAATTCACGAACACGCTAATACATCAGATTCGCAATGATTCGCGAACTTAAGGTCACGCGCAAATAATTAGATCTACAGTATTTGTTTTTCTAATCATAGGCTAGTACATAGTAAAAAGAAAGTAATATTTTATTAAAGTGTCACATATCAAACACAATTACAAATAGTATACAACAATGTTATTTGATATCCTGCAATCATAGGAATATGAGACACTATAAAACACAATAGTACATGTTAAAACATAATTAAAGTTACAAATGTATTGCATTAAAAATATTCAATATAAAAAGCTATTATTTAGTAATCGTTTACACATAATTAAAACGAAAACTACAATTAAATTCCAAACTCTCATGTTTTTTAAAAAAAACACTTTTAAACTTGCTCACCTTATATAATAGCAAATGACTTTTATGACACATTTATGCATATTTACAATGCTAAAGATCGTCGTTTATACATTGTTGAAGTACGTTTGCTAATGTGTGCTGTAGCATATCACAGTTTATTAAGAATGTTAATATTTTAGTTGATGAAAACAGCAAAAACCTGTTTTCAGTTTGATATGCTGCATATCTGAATCAAACTCGCAATCAGTCAACAAATTAGTTCCCTCCTCGATTGTTGAATGAATTGTTACAATGTTTACAAACTCGTTCATGGACAGGTGTTTTCGGTCGAGTTTATCTCCCTGTTTCAATTGCTAAGGGAAGATTACAACTTCTAAATGTTGCAGTAATTGTTCGTACCATGTACGTCTATCGGTTTGGTTTAAATGGTCACGTACTTTACTAAGACATTTCTTTACATTGGGATTCTCATGTAGCATATGTTTGGACGTTCATGTGTTCTCTATAAATCTGAGCATTATACTTTCCCAGGACTTGGGTTTATTACACGACCAATTGTGAACTTGTCGTACTATTGTGTTGGCTGACATGTTTCTTATTCTATTCCACAGTCGAACAGTTTCAGATGTTTGCTTGATCTGACACGAGTCCCACCCAATGTCTCCCCTCGATGAAACGTTTGAACAATATTGTGTTACCGCTAAACAATACCTTCCTGCCTTATTTAAACACCAAGATTTTCTATAAAAAGGAAGGGGAGCAGCATATTTTCAAATGGTGGTTGTTTTTTGGCACATTGTTGAATTCAGAGATTTTTTTCTACAAAGCCATATTTTTAGGTTGTGTTTTTTATTTAAAAAATGCACAACTGCAGGGCAACATATAAACTACACAAATAATTATTCATTTTTAAGAAGTGTCATGGAATTAATGAGAAATAATACTTTGAAATATCCAAAATCCATCAAAATTTCAAATTGAAACAACCTTTGACCCAAGTCATGTGATGTAAACAACCTTCTCAGCAAGCATCGTGTGAGTAGGCACACTTTACTGCAGTAGGATATTGGTCAAAATTGTGTAGTGAATATTGTTCTTACCTTTATAAAAGCAGTATACTTCCAATTTAAACTTTATTTCATTTTGTGAATACAACTGATCGTGAATACAAATGTCACGTATTGTTTATTTAGAATATAATTTCTAAGAATATATAATTAATTAAGGATCTGTAAATTAGTAGTGACAATCGATCGTTAGGTGTCATAAAACATGAAAATATTATCTAGTTCCACGTATGTCCCATATATGGCTGACCGGGTGGATTTGGATGCAGGTTTATGTCAGAACACATGAAGGCATAATCTCCCTAAGAGTCCAAACATTATCATCATGACCCCTCTCTCTATTTAGGAGTCTTTGCTTTTTTAGTTAAATATTCTGGGAGATACCAGGTTCCAGCACTGGACGTCATATTCCAAAACTACCTGTATTTCACTTTCCGAATACTGCTATTTCTAGGGTATGGGTTTGCACCATTACCAAGCCAAGTTTGACGTTGGGTGGTAATACATGGTGCAATAAAACAGTGTCCACATCTTGGTTGGCAGCGTGTCTGTTGTTGTCATTATTGTCCTCATCATCATCACTATTTCCTTCATATCCACCAATTGCTATAGCTTGTCTTGCATTATCATCACTATCATCATTCTCATCACTATACTCACCATTAGCATCATTTCCTCCACATGGATCAGATACTAATTGGCCTTCTTCTGTCAGCAGTCTTTCATTCCCATCATTTTGTGCATATCATCTGACCAGTTTGATTTTACTCAAGATTCCTCAAAATTCCAATTGTTATATTCAAAAAAATGAAATAAAGTATCCAATTGTTCTCTGGTGACATTCAACGTTATTTCTCGTTTTTCAGCCATCACTATAAGTGTACTCACTTTCTGGAGGGACCCGAGTTTGTTCATTATTTAAGAGTGGGAGGGAAGGTGATCATGCCTTACTGATATACATAAAAAATATGAACATCAAAATAAATAATACTCTTTATATATTTTTCTTTAGTTGTATATCCTTACATAAATTATTGGTAAGTTCCAAAGTAATTACCAGTCATTATTTTAGTTTACACATTACTGGAACCACCCACTGTCAATGATAGTGGACTAATTTTGCACTGAAATACCATATCCTTGGAACAGTTGGCCTAGATCTGTAGATGTTACTCACCATGATGTCCCATGTAGGTAATTAATTTGCACTCTCTTGTTTATGAGATGTGGATGCAATGCAGGATTATAGCCTTGTATCTAGTTCTCTAATTATCTATCACAAATTGTTATCTAACTAATCACTTATAAGCATAACAGGTGGCTGGAATGTTACAACCAGGTACTATATAATTAATGTAAGCAATAATCTTTCAAGACTAAGCTTCATCGGATATGCACATATCATTTTATTCTGTTGAATTAATTACTCGTACTGCTGTAATTGTAATAATGGTTAGACATTCTTTGTAAATTATTTAATATTATATCTGTAAAAATGGAACCACATAATGCAGGCGATGGCCTTGAACGAATTAATGACAAGACTAAACATGGTTTTCCCTGATCAGTATGTTCACACCAACTGCATAAATCACTGTATTCATGCTCAGCAGGTTAAGGGTTTTTTCTATTCATGTTTTATTAAATAAAAGTCAAACTTTTTAATTATCAAAATATCTTAATTTTCAAATGATCTGGTCATTATGATCAATCTGCAATAATGTGAATAAGTTTGTGTTATTATGCTATTTTAATTCTTTACAATATGCCGATAATATAGTCTAATTACAAAATATCAGAGATTATGGTATTCTTTATACCCTATGCTGGTCAGCACCTATGAAGTTTAGAGGCAAGCATTATTAATCACTAATAGTTTGAGTGCAGTGTATTATCAGTTGTTCACAGTAAGCCCTGCCTTTATCTGATGTGTGTAGATGCTACCGGCCATGCGGGTTTAAGACAGTTTCAATTACTTTATATTTATTTTGTCCCCATGTCAGATCCTTAGAATAGTACCGGTTCAACGACAGACTCAATCCGTTTAGTATACACACAAAATGTCATTCCACCAGCAAAAAGAAATGTTGTATATATAACAGCCAGTGCTCTGCTTGACGATTGTGCAATTTCTTTAACAGTGAAATGCATATCAAGATGTTCATTGAACCAGAAACCAAGCAACTCTGTTCCAACTTTATACGAGTATCTTTCGTGTCACATCTAAAATTAAAACATGATTTATTTCCACGTGTGGGCCTAAATGTAGTACCTTAGTCTTTGTTTCATTTAGAGACATACGCTATTTTATACACTATGCACTTATTTTGTCTAGCATTTTTTGCATATTTAAGTAATTTTCCACTAGCTGTAAAGCAATATGGCTACTATGAGTTTATCAGACATAGTGACACACAGATTAAGACTTGATTTCCTTGGCTAGATCATTTATATAAATGGGGAATAATGTTGGAGAGAGCACACAGCCTTGATTGACACCTGGCTTTATTTCAAACCAATATGTTTCATAATCATTTACTCTTATAGATTTTCTTAACTTGAAAGCAGCTCACACAATTGTGCCATCTGTTGCAATTTTAACTCGCGTTTTAAATCCAAATTACGCCGAATGTGAGTTGCGAGTGCACATTTCGAGCCCTGTTATCGATTTTAGACTTCAATAATCGATCATCATAATCGTATGCTTAAAGCTACAATGTCCCTATTTTAACTGGTAATGAATGAGTCACGTGTGAAGTAGTTTCAAGTCGACGAACCCCCAAAAGTCGGTATATAAGCAGAAATCGATGCGTATAATTTCACATTTTTATTTAGCCTCCGTACAGGTAACATCGATAAATATACGCCTTCAGAATATATGTGATAAAAAAATAGTTGGCCAGAACAGGATCTGAACCACAGCCTTGCACTCGTAAGTTTTAAAAGATGTACGCTGAACCACTAGGCCGCAGCTATTTATTGGTATGTTGTATACTTTTTAACACTAAATAGGCATTACGTAATAACAAGCGAGCACACACAAACTCATCAAGCGCTAAATAACAAGTCGAGATCTGGTAGTTTTGAGGCGAAGTATTAGTTTCATATTGATAACATACAGTATTACACCAGGCAATGTTAAAGTATACGTGCGACAAGATGGACTACATATGTATTAATCCATCTTGAGTTGCGCTCAATATGTTAAGTTATTTTGCCTCATAATAAATGGTTGTTAGTATACTATTTTCTCAAGTAGCGTTATAGTTCAGCGGATAGAGCAGCGGACTTGAAATCAAAAGGTCGTGTGATCGAGCTCCGAAAGAGGATAACTTTTTTTTTCTGTAAAAAATACTGTTACCTGTGTATAGGTACGATGTGCACTGGTCGATGTATATACAGTAAATGATTTCCTTCGCTGTATTTGCTCGCTTAAATACCCGATTTCAACATGAGTTGTGAATTTGTTGAATTTAACAAATTTGTGGAGCGCGGTGGTCTAGTGGTAGAGCGTTGGACCCATGATCCAAAAGTCGTGGGTTCGATTCCCGTCATTGCCATATGCGTTGTGTCCCTGAGCAAGACACTTTATCTGCATTGCTCAGTACTGGTTCTACCCAGGAAGACATCGAGAGTGATTCAAATAAGTTCATAGAGCTTTCGTTACAATCGATGTAAAATAAATAAGTTTAAACTAACATGAGTTGGTGAACTAAGAAATCTATTGATATAGAGACTGTGTAGCTTTTTGTAACAGATGATATGTTACTCTTGATTAATCAGTACATCACTAGTATCGCCAGCAGCTGTGTATCATGGTATTATCACGATAGTAAACAGATAATTTTCCGAAAAAGTCATTATGGTTTAAAGTTGTCGGACTGTAATGGTAAACGTTTGAAAGTATGTCACTGGTGACCGGTCATACTGATAGAGGACGAAGGATAGAGAGAAGGAGGAAGAGACAGTGTTATAAGTTGTATATATAGTTAATAAAAAGACGCGTCCAAAAAAGAATATTTTACCCTTTCTCTACTATCAAATAACAACCTGTGCCAGAATCGAGGAGACTAAAATAAGTTTCCTCACATGGCTGTTTGTAAAACATCGAATATTTTCATTTTCAGCACTCTATGTCACATTTTATACTTCATTCCGTTGATTGAATGTTTTAAAATAGTCTAAACATTCTAAACAAAGTTTGTAAACAATAATCAGAGCATAAACAATTATGTGTGCAGTCTGATGAGTTGAAACCTATCTAGTAATTTTATTCCTTCTTTTTTTTCTTCACATTCTCCAACATCATCTTACGAGAATAATTTTATTCATATTGCTCTTTCTCTTCCGATACTGCACACTATCAATTCTGATTATCAAGGCATCTCATTTCCTATCAGCATTTTCCCCCACCCATTTGAAATATTTTGCTACCAGTACCCGCGTTAAATTTGAATAATCATGTTTTTTTGTCAGAGATTTTATACTATTATCAAAACAAAACCATTAATGTATGCTTAAATACTTTGCAAACATATAACTATGTAAACATGAGCAATACAGCAGTCTAATGACAATTGATTTTCTTTACAGCAACGAATTTATTTTGTTGTTTATTTATAAATTTAAACTGCTTGCAACTGGATTTTTGTTCAAACCAGAATTGCGGGGGAAGGTGTGTGTGTGAGTGTGTGTGTGTGTGTGTGTGTTGGGGTGTTGTGGGGGGAGGGGTTGAGGAGACGCGCACTTTTTGCAATTGGGAATGGTTCCAGTTTTAGTCCTACTGATCAAAGATCAGTCTGTAAACTTTTTTTTGTAGCGACTACTCTTCTGAAAGTACTAGATATATTTTCATGAAACTTTCCAGGAATGTTGCCCATGATGTCTAGTTGATATGGTAAGATGCGATGGTAAGATGCGATGGGTAAGATGCGCTGGTAAGACGCGATGGTCGATGGTCCATCGCATCTTACCATCGACCATCGCATCTTACCATCTCATCTTATCATCGACCGATGGTAATATGCGATGGTAAGACGCGGTGGACGATGGTAAGATGCGATGGTCGATGGTCCATCGCATCTTACCATCGACCATCGAATCTTACCATCGGCCATTGCATTTGCCGAGGTTCTGATGAAACAAGTTACCAAGGGCTGAAATCAACCTATCTAAACCGGTTATCCTTGATTGATTCTTTTTCTTGCATACCATTCACAAATGTGCGTTGCTATTTAAGCATCATTGACGTCATTCAACGGTTGATCAAGCTACCCATTACTCATATAAAACGCGGATACCCTTATCCGATATGAAACCAAACATATAAACATTTGAACGTATGGTGTCTTCTATGTTGGGTCCGACTTGAACAAAATGTAAAAGTGCATTTTACTGTTTATTTCGAAATAAAATTCAACAAATTCACAAACTATAATTTCATTATTATATTTTTCAACCATTATTGCGAACATTGTGTATAGGCCCGGGCCTTTTGACCTAAAAGGTAGCTATGCTACTGTTAAAAATGACGCATCTGGTTTCATAGAAAACACAAATTACCCAATTACCAGCAGCGTAAGCCCTGACATTTGCATTCAACATATTTGTCAGGCAGTGGTGTTTACGTTTTTGCTCGACATGTTCGTACTATTAGTTCCACTCAACAATTCTCCAAGGTCTCCGCGTGTATCTCTTTCACTCCTTTTTTGAGTAATGTAAATATCCAGCCATATAGCCACAGCAACAACTGCCAGCAGAAAAATCAGCAAAGTCATACGCTTTATAAAGAGCCACCTATTTAATGTACAACTCGAATTTTTCTTTTCTGCAACCGTATTATCAGTACGTGTTAATGTATTCTTTTTCACATCATAAAACAAATCAAAACCGTCGGAATGTTCGCTCTCCTTTGTTCCATAACTGGTTTTATTTTTCAACGTAGATACTTCGTCCGTGTCACATGGTACGTTGTAGTAACCGGTTTCACTGTTTTCCATCGAAATCTCATCCTCTGTAATAGTTGGTAAACTGATTAATATATTATAGCAAAGTTTAGCACCATCAACATGATCAAACAAGGCTCCTAAAGGTATAACAGTCAAAAAGGAAATGTTGCATTCATAAGATATATTCAAACAAAAAGATGCATTCAATAATTAAAGGAAAACAGCAGTCACTGTGCTACACCACAAACATAAATTGTTACCTAACTCTCTATATAAATGGTTATAAGTCGTGAGGGCTGGCGTGGCGCAGTCGGTAGCGGTGCGGATTTGTAACCGGAGGCCCCGGGTTCAATCCTACGTGGTGCCACTGAGTTTCGTCGGTTTGTTCTTGGGCAAGACACTTTCCCTTTGCCTCGTCCAGACGATGGGGACGTAAACCGGGCGGTCCCGTGTATCGGCCTATTCTCCAAGCACGTTAAAGAACCATAGGACTCTATTCTATAATAAGAGTAGGGCACGGCTCCCGGATTCCTATGTATCCGTCCCCTCTCTATGGGACGGCTCTGAATAACCTATACTGTGTTGATGAGCCGTCAAACAACATTCAAATTCTGACTGCTTCTTCCTATTCACGCCACAGGGGTGAAACAGTTCGATTGTTGCCCTACTGACAATGAACTGTTTCATGCACGATCTGAATGCGCAAAGACATGCGCGATCTGAATGTGTGAATAACTATCCCGTCGAGAAAACACAAGTAACATCGACTGAATGATTTGCCTATAATCTAAGTTAAAAAATATATGTATTACATTTGAAATAAGTTAATGTATATTATATTGTTTTAGCTTTATTCTGCGGATAACGTCGACGTCATCAACACTTGACTGACGTCGACTCAACGTCACAGTAAGCTATTTGTTGTTCGGAGTTATATCTAGTAATTAATATTTACAGCATGTTAGTGATTATGAAACATAATTAAATCATTAAACTTTTTTTCTTATAGCTTACTCAAATGAATCCCGCTTTGCAATAACTGATTATATAGAGAATTATGTAATAGAACAGTTATTTCATCGGTGTTTTTGGAACAGTCAAAACTATTGCCCCTCGCTATCGGGGACGACCTGGGCAACTGTTGCACTCACACTAGCGGCCTCGGCAACAGTTTCCCTATACCTTGGGGCAAAAGTTTTGACTGTTCCCAAAAGCACACACATGAAATAACTGTATAATGTTTGACAAAAGGTGTACCGCCTTGGAACGGTCCGTGACAAAACGGTCGCACATAATACGTTTTACTGGTTAGCACGTTTTGTTTTCTCTAATAATGATTCTATATTAAAATGCGTAAATGTAACGGTCACTTATTGAACGACTGACCACCGTTTAGGTTAATCACTACAGTACATTCAATAGCTTAATAGAACAAGTGATATTAAGTATGTAGTACAGACATTTTATTGGCATATCATCAAATGTCTTTTTCGAGGAATATGTACCTTACGATCATGCGTTAATGAATATTTTATTAAATTGCTATATGCTCTATGTACAAGTTATAAGATACACATTACCTGCAACATATGTCACAACTCTGGCCCTCTCCTGTGCCTAAAACAATATACATACACAAGTTAAAATATTTAGGTTAAATAAAACAAATGTTAACGAGTAGAAAAATAAACTGGCAAGATGCCATGGAGCTGTCAGCAACAAAAAGGATGCACCTAACAACGTACTTATCTTACTGTCATCCCAATAAAACGGGATAGTGTTAATAAATAAATCCCTGGCATGTCATATCCTCTAAAAAATCAGGCAGCATTAATATTCAATATTAAAGTATAACACACATACTATCATATGTATATGCATATCTAAAAAGGAAAAAAGCATAGAACCCCACAAAGCGAGTACTCGGCGACTTGGCAGAAGCCATAGAAACACGAGAACAAACCATAAAAGACAAAATTGGAGACAACCATCAAACACTACCGCATTTTAGGATTTAGGTAGACGTTATCACAGGGTCCACAATCTTTCCGGACACCGCACAATCAAAGGGGAATGCATAGTGGCACATTGTCGATGGATCAACCACTAAACATACAGTGCAAAATAATGGCGTCATAACCTCTCTTGCTAAACGTTATTGCCGGAGCCTCAAAGCTCAGCCTATATTTATCCCGGACTCAGAAAGCTGCTATGAGTGTTGGACTGTGTATCAACGATATTTAACTTTTCATAAAACAACTGTATTTTCGTAAGTATATCGGGATCAGTCATATTGGTATACAGGTATTTTATGGGTCTTGACAGTAGGATAAGTATGAGGTAGCCCTATTGTCAACCCTTTTGTGTTTGTCATGCCTTCTTTGGCCTTTTATTCATCTTTAAAATTGTTCGTTGTTTCTGTGTGACTTTCGTCCTTGAATGCAACTTTTCCTGTTCGATGAATATATCTATATTTCTACTACTTCAAGAGCGTATCAATTTTAGGAATATAGTTTACAAATTATCATATGCGCATGCGCGTAGAATTAGTTCTACCTATTCTTTACTACAAGAATTAGATGTAAATTTCAGGGATACAGTCTATAAATCTGTTTTCAGCATACGAATACAGCTGGTTCCAAATCGGTATCGTCACTGATTATTGATTGATGTTAAACTTTATTATAGGGACAAACAGAAATCTTGATTTTTAAAAGCTCACGGCGACCCGTTTGTTTTTCTACATAACTTCCATTTGTTCAATAATTAATATTAATCATAAGAATAATATAAAGGAAATTGTGCTTCAGTATTACTAACTGTTTGTGTGTACAGCTATATATGTATCTCTTTTTGGTGCTGTCTGATTTTAAAATAAACAACACATCTTCAATCCTTAAACAGAGTTGATGAAACTTTAAATGACGCATTTTCTAAAGAGTTTGAATAGATCTGCTACATGTACACTGCTACTTATTCTCATGAACTACAGATCAGATTTCAATAATAAAAAACATATAACATTAAACCCTTTCTTCTAATATAAGTTCATAGAGCTTTCGTTACAATCGATGTAAAATAAATAAGTTTAAACTAATATAAATTTAAACTGCTAAAACCTGAGATTACCTTCACAGACGCTAATCTTTCAATTAAGTTGTCTTTTTTGTTATAATTATGATAACTTTTCCAATTCTTCATATTCAAACCATGAAATGTTCCCAATTCATTACATTCTAATCATGAAACACCATTCTATTTAGTGATACATTACACATACTATTTCAGATGTCTATCATATTCATATTATAACAACACAGATGCCAAAATTAAAAACATGTTCATTTTGTCTCATGATGACTAGTTTATCTAGTGCTCAAATCTTTCATGATAAATGTGTTTTGATTGTTGACAATTACAAATAAAAAATTCTAACATCCACACACTGCTTATTTTTATCATATTCATTCCCCTTACTGTTTCTTATGTAACTGTTCTGACCAGCTTGTGGTACTTTGTATCATTGTTTTCTTGTAAAAGGTTGTCGCTGAATATTTGTAAACTACATGTATATGTTAGAAGCTGATCATACAATTATTGTAACGGAAGCCTTGATAGAGTAGCTTTTAAGTCATACACATTTTAAGAATGTTAAATCCTTAACTCGACTATAAGTTTTAGAAAAAAAGAATACGTTGTGAAAAATGTATGTCATAGGAAATACAGATATAAAAATCGAACAGGAAAAGCAGCATTCAATGACGACAGTCAATCACAAACACACAAAAACAAAGAACAAATTTAAAAATGAATAAGACATCACAAACACAAAAGGGTTGACAATAGGGCTACCGTCTTTGAACGGTCAGTGGCAAAAAAGGCCGCTGGATGTTAAAACCAGTTGGTTCTAGGGTGCACCAAACCTCTCACTTACTCTACTGTCAACCCAATAAAACCGAACAGTGTAAATAAAGAAATCCGCCCCGTGAACTATTCTCTAACCAACAACGCAGCAGTAATAGGCAACATAAGTAAAACAAAAAAGATGCTCATGTATATATATATATATATATACATAACAACAATAGCCTAGAAAGCCACAAAGTACTCATTTACTTGGCAGAACCCAGAGCAACAAGAGAATAAACAACTGAGGGCACGCCAAGACAAACATCAAACGTCACCGTCCTTTTAGAAGTTGCTCTTGAAACATCCCCGTCTAGGTGTAGATAACTAACAATCTCAAATTTGAACTTGTCTATCTTAATAAAAGTTTTGCTTATTATTTTTCCATTTTTAATCGAAAGATGCAAAAGAAGCGACAGTATCAGAATATTAACTTAAGTTTGTTAAGTTGAAGTTCTTAATGGTATACTCGTACATTATTTACATATTATTAGACAAGATAGGGTTGCCAATGTTTGATATATCATCCAGAGGACAAAATGTTTCACTGCGATAAGCAGTTCAGTTAAAGTAAATAAAAAAAAAAAAATTAGGGCAGAAAAACTTTTAACTTTAAGTTAACAAGTCCCGGTCGTATTTACTGATAAACAAAAATAAATAAAAAGTGGCACTACTTTCTGCAACCGTATGAATGTCCTTCATGTGTTATACGTCGTCTTCGCTAAAAATGAACGCAACAGTAATATTTGCCAAATTAGTTGAATTTATTTATGGATAATATCGCCCCCTTAGAGGTAAAAGGTGCTATGTGCATTTTTCATTATTTCGAGAAAATCGCGTTTAAAGGTTTAAGGACTTGTGAAAAATCAGGATTGGGATTATATTTCTACTATTTATTAATCATATTTTAACCAATAATAAACCAATAGTTCAATCAATATAATCAATTTTGTACATAGCGCCTTTTTCCACGGACCAATTTTCAAAGAAAAATTGGAGTAAAAGGTGCTACTTGACACGTAGCCCCTTTTCCTGCAAACAAAATTTGTGAAAACATTTTATTCTTGAAGCAAAAACTAGTAGGTACGAGTCATCTTGGGGAAAGGCAGAGGTGTTTTATATGTGACATAGTTTCGAAAGCAACACCAAGTCGAAAAAATACAGGGAAAAGACAGTCTTGTTGCAATGTTTTCCATCATTAAGTCACACACTGAATTTCTAAATGCATCCATGTGTGACAAAATTGAATAATTAAATTTTACACATTTAGTAATTGCTGCGAAAAAGCAATTTCCGTCAGCACGGACAAGCACACGTTTCAGTACATTACTGGCAAGTAGTTGATCCAGCCGATTGATATGTGTATGACGGATATGATCTTTGACAGATTGCATCTTTCTACTCAAAACCCCTGCGAAACTCTGTTCTTATACTCAAGAACAGTTCATGAACAGTTCTAGAACATTAAGAACAGTTCCTGAACTGTTTTTGATTCATTGTTCTAGAACATGTTCTTAATATGTTCTTGAACATTTTCAAGAACTATTGAAGATCATTTCAAGAACTTTAATTTTTATTAAGATATTCTTGAAAGGTTCTTGAACAAGTTTAGAACAGTTCAAGAACCTTTAAATAGAGAAAATGTTCTAAAAATGTTCTTGAACAATTTGAAGAACAAATGAAGAACCGTTCAGGAACTTCAAGGGTTCTTAAACCGTTCTTAATTATTTCTTATCTTCTTAAGTGTTCTTAAACTTTAAGTGTTAAGCACTAATTAAGAACAGTTTAAACCCTTGAAGTTCCTAAACTGTTCTTCATTTGTTCTTGAAATTGTTTAAGAACAGTTTTAGAACATCTTCTCTATTTAAAGTTCTTCAAATGTTCTTTAAAATGTGAACTAAATTCCTTTAAGTAATAGATAGAGTATGGTTTCATTGAGTTGGTTCATTTAAACATCGAGATGGGCTACGCCCATCGAGGTGTTTAAATTAACCAACGAGATGAAACCATACTGTATTTGTTTTGTAGCATGTCCATTTCAGCTCTATTTCAGTTATTCTAACAGTTATTCTCACTGTTATTCTCACAGTTATTCTGACAGGTCTTATTTTGAATTAAACGATTTACACATGTGTCTGAACAAAGAGAATTGTCTGTGACCATGCTACAAATAGGAAATGTAATAAAGATGTGCTTAAAATATCTACAAATATGTTATCTTAATAGGAATGTCGTTACAAATCGATTACAGCTGTGCAAATGTAAATATACATTAAATTAGTAAGCATTAGTCACAATATTAACCACCTAATAAACTATTGTGATCTTCCCTTATTAGTCACACTACTTACTGATACAGCGTTTGAAAAAGGCATTATTTTTGTAATGCTGACAGGCACAGGTATTAAACTGAAATATGAAATTTCTTTGTTTTAAGTAGCTTGAACACACCCCAAGTATACATAGATGGCTTTTGCTGGGACATGAAAACAGTTATCCATAAACTTGGTATAAAAAGACATTTAGATTAGTATAAACTAATTGGGTCACCCTCGATAAATAGAGACTTTCAATTCAATTCAATTCAATTATTTTGTAGCACTTAAATTTTGTGTTGATTAAATTAAAATTCAATAGTTTCAAATCTTTTGAGTATTTCCACAAAACAACATAATTTATTACACCATTTCCAGAACAGGTATTTCCATAACAAACTGAATGTTTATGAATGTTGTTTAACGGCTCATCAACACAGTATTAGGTTAAAAGAAAAATTACAGTTCTTGAAATGTTCCTCAATAGTTCTTGAAAATGTTCAATGTTTAAGAACATATTAAGAACATGTTTCGCAGGTGTTCATCTTCATTAATTAAACAAATCTATACTACTATTAACAAACAAATATATGATAATGACATTAATGCATGAACAGTTTAATATAATAACATTATCTGCAGTTTAAAAGCCCATGTCTTCATTTTAGTAGGTAAAGAATATATGACACCTGAGTGATTCTGACAAAATTGCAAATAAAATGCAGACGCCATTCTTTTAAATTTTTGGCGGTAAAATGGCAGTCCAACTGAAGATTGTGCTTGCATCATTGAATGATTAAATGTAAGTGTTTTGTGATAATACTTTCATTACTTATTGTGTCAAAACATCTTATACATTTAATAGTTGTATTTGAAAGATGAAATTTCTAAATGTAGTCTTTAGAAACAGTATTTTAAAATGAAACCCCTATTGTCATGTGTTTTCGCGGATTGACTTTCTTTTTTTGTTGCTGACAGAAAAATGGTATTCAGCACTGCAGATATTATTTCATTTCAGTATCATATGTAACATTTCCCCAAGTATGACCAGGCATTCTGAAGGTTCAATTAATGAATTGTTCTTTAACTGCTATGTAGGTTAAATTAGTGGCCAAGGGAGTTCTGGAACTGTGCAGGAACTGTTCTGGATAGATTGTTCAAGAACTATTCTTGAGCTGTGCTTCATCTGTTCTTGAGTTAGATGAGACAAAATTTCTTGAACTTATGTTCAAGAACAGTTCTAGAACTATCTTACTTGAACTGTTCAAGAACAGTTCCAGTATAGTTCTAGAACTGTTCTAGAACACTTCCAGTACAGATCGTTCTAGAACTGTGCTTCATCTGTTCTTGAGCAGTTCTGGAACTGTGCATGAACGTTAAATGAAACAAAATTTCTAGTCTTGGGTTATGTTCAAGAACAGTTCCAGTACAGATAGTTCTAGAACTGTTCTAGAACAGTTCCAGTACAGATCGTTCTGTAACAGTTCTAGAACAGTTCCAGTACAGATAGTTCAAGAACTGTTCTTAAACATAAGTTCTAGAACTGTTCTTGAACATACGTTCTAGAAAATTTGTCTCATTTAACGTTCACGTACTGCTCTAGAACTGTACCAGAACAGATTAGGTACAGTTCAAGAACAGTTCTTGAACAATCTATCCAGAACAGTTCAAGAATTGTTCATGCACAGTTCTAGAAAATTTCGCAGGGGAACGTTGGCCTTTTCGGTTCCATCAATGTTCTGCTTCCGTTTAGCCTTCAGTAAGTTGATTTAAATGAACAAACTTACCCTATTATTTCCATCTATGTTTTTGTTTTGTTTTAATTGAGCGTGTTTCACATTGAAAAATCTCTGTATAAATGCAAGATTAACACAGAATAATGTCATTAGGTAATTAGAACATAATTTGCTTCATACCAGAACAGGTACTGTGATATCAAATCTGTCCACACCAATAATCCTGGTTATTAGCAATACACAAGATGTAAAAATGCTTACAGGAATAAGGAGCTATTTGCCACTTAGCCCCATTATCAAGTTTTAAACCAATGCTTTTGAGGTAACAATTTGGTGGAAAAGGTGCTATTTGTCAAATGGCCCCTTTTACTGCAATGTTGTATACACATAACTCCTTTTACCGCACACTACTTTTATGTAAAGCAGATAGCACCTTATCCTTTTAATCAATATCTCCAGATTGATTCAATATGCAATAAAGATTTTTTCTGACAAGAAACATATCATTAAAAGGAATCTAAATATGCCAGAAAACCATTTTCTGTGAAAATGTTAGTTAGCACCTTTTACCTCTAAGGGGGCGATATGTCATTTCCGCTAAATACTGATCAATTGAACGGACTTTTTTTATTTTGACAAATCAGAGTTTTGTAATATTATTATAATCTGATTGTTATTTCAAGTTAATACCTAATTCCCGAAATTTATCCAATGTTCTGATAGTGAAAACATACTTTGTAACACTCTGAGTACTGTTCGCTGTTTTGACTTCGAAGTTTTAATCAATACTCGTGTTTTAGTCTTCATGGGTGTAAATGAGAGCGAATTTGTCCAAGTAAAACAGTTTTGTGTTAATTGCAATAGTTGCTGTTATACACTGCGCATAGTTAAGGGTTCTTTGATATATCGTGTTTTATAACAAATATCGTGATTGAAAAAGTTATATACCAGACTTTATAATGTATGGAATTTTGTTACAATTGTGTTTTCATAAAACAGCCTTCATAGGTATGTGTTAAAAGCTTACCATATCCGCCTCCTTGTTCCAGTCCATCCTGAGGATACCGACCAGAAAACAGACCGTCTGGAATAATGCACCGGCCGCTAGGCCAATATAGCCACCTGGAAAACAGTTCCATATTTTATAACAGTTGATTCCTGCTCCCAGTTCATCTTTTAGTATTTCCATTTTCTTTATTCCATCTTTTGTACCCAAGGAAACAGGCCGTCTGATACAGATTCTGGCCAACAGATAAAATGCATTTAATAAAAATAAAATACTCATGCATAACTATGTGAGAGTGGTTTATTCAGGTAGAAACACCAATTTCAACCTAGAATTTGACCTTCAAAACAAAAACACTTACCATAAACTGACAAATCCGACTTCAATATTAACGGGATGGCGATAGGCAGACATATGAACAGGTAAGCTATGATATTCACTAGAGAGCCATACACCTGATTACCAGAGCCACGGATCACGCCATCCAAGATTTGCTAAAATGGGTAAACTTAAAGTTATCAAGGGCATACACTTAATGTTCAGTATCTTATCACATTACCTAATATAGTACATAATTATACAAGTAAGCTACTTAAGATTACGTTTGATATGCATGTGATATATTTCCAGAGAATTGGAAAACTATCTCCAGAGTTTTCCTCATAGCTATGCATTTATTTTACTTTATCTAGGTATAGTCATTCTTTCAGAGTATTTTTTTCATAACCCAATCACTTTGTCCAGGATTAATATTAACTGTAAAAAGTAAGATATGCATTTGTTTTAAAGCTAACAGTTCTCATATATTTACCTTTCTGTTTTCAAATTGAAAACGCGTATTGCCCTCTGCTCACTAATTATTAATCATCAATCGGAGGTCATAACGGAACTATTGAGTATTTCCCTCTGCTCACTAATTATTAATCATCAATTGGAGGTCATAACAGAACTATTGAGTATTGCCCTCTGCTCACTCATTATTAATCATCAATCGGAGGTCATAACAGAACTATTGAGTATTTCCCTCTGCTCACTAATTATTAATCATCAATCGGAGGTCATAACAGAACTATTGAGTATTTCCCTCTGCTCACTAATTATTAATCATCAAATAAAGTACATAACAGAACTATTGAGTCTCGCCCTCTGCTCACTAAGTATTAATAATTTCTTGGGAGGTCATCAAATAACTATTGAGTATTGCCCTCTGCTCACTAATTTTTAATCATCAATGGGAGGTCATAACATAACTACTGAGTTCACTGAGTCGTGGAATCCTATTTCGTGAACAAAAACGTTCGAACATGTGGGCCTTGTTGGTTAGAGAATAGTTCATGGCGGAGATTTCTTTATTTACACTGTCCCGTTTTATGGGGTTGACGGTAGGGTTGTAGGAACCTCAAACGTGAAAAATGTCACAAATGTAAAAACTGTTACAAATGTAAAAAAAAAGTCACATATGTAAAAACATACGACAAATGTAACACGTTTGGTGACATATGTAAAAACAATAAAAGTGACAAAAGTGAAAAAAAAAGTTAACAAATGTAAAAATACAATTTTTTTTAGCTCTGCTGGTCAAAGGTCATGACCATGACGTGGTGCGGCGTCCGTCCGTCCGTCTTTCCGTCTTACCGTCCGTCCGTGGCGACTTCTCCTCTGACACCGCTAGGCCAATTTTGACGAAACAACAAATGGATAATAATTAAATGACTGGCTCTTTAGATTAGCTAGCATTAGGTCCAAGATGGCCGCCATTACCATATATTATCAAAACCTTAAACAGTCTTCTTCTAAAGAACAACTGGACAGATTTCGACAATTTTTCCTTTAAAATGATCGCTAACGGCTAGCCTATCAGATCTGTTCAAATAAAGTCCCTCGGATAAAACATGATCGTGCCCCGGGCGTCCAAAATGTGTATATTGAGATTTTACATGTTTTTCATAGACATATATGGAGAAAAAACATTAAAAACCCTTCTTCTCTGAAACCACAAGGTAAAGAGCTCTCATGCATTACATGTAGCATCAGATTATGTCTTCTACTAAGTTTGTCAAATGGTAACCATGGGGTCCAGTTTAGCCCCGCGCCAGGGCTCACAGTTTTACATAGGCTTATATAGGGGGGGGGGGGGAATCTTCTTCTCTGTAACTATAAGAGCCAGAGGTTTAATATTTTGCATTAACTATAAGCGTATGGTCCTCTAACCAAGCCTGTTCAAATGGTGATCCTGGGGTCACAATTAGCCCCGCCCAAGAGGTCACATGTTTTACATCGACTTAGTAAGTGTGAGGTTTGGTGCAACCTAGAACCGGTTTAAACCCCCAGTGGTCTACTTTGCCACTGACCGTTCCAAGGCGGTAGCCCTATTGTCAACCCTTTTGTGTTTGTGATGTCGTTTACTTTTATTATTACTTGTGCCTTCTTGTTTGTCTGTTTCCATGTTTGTTTCTGTGTTTTGTGGTTGACTGTCCTCCTTGAATGCTACTTTCCCTGTCCGATCTTTTTATATTTCTTTAGATTATCAGCTGATAATGAACACGACACAATAACGCAATATTACGTTTATTAGCAAACTAGACTTTAAAGCACGAATGTGATATTGGTAAAGTGCTAATGCACATCTGTTGTTGGACACTGCAAATGTTTCAATGAATGGTAACTGATCCTTATTATTACACTGACAGGGGAAAGCGTCTATTCAATTTGTATTTGATTATTACATGAGGCTCTATCTATATACATGCTATTTTAATATACTAAAGTGACTGGATGTCATCTGGAACAAGCATAGGCAAAAATACACATACGACTAAAACCATGCGATTCAGTTTTATATTCAATGGACATAAGTATGCACTACATTAGGCCATATTTCTGTGTTGTTTTAGTCAATTCTTACAAATATAGCTTTCTTATGTGCCGCCTCCCAGCCCCACACCCCGCCTTTTCCTCCTTTTCTCATCCGATCTTCAAGTTACCCCACACCCCATTCCACCCCAAACCCGATTTTTTTTTACATATGTCTGTGTTATTTTTGTTTATCAATTCTACACCTATAGCTATGTTGCGCCCCAGCCCCACCCCATCCCCCACCCATCGTCACCACCACCGCAATTTTTCATGAACGGGCGGGCATCTGGGTAGAACCACCGACGTTCCGCAAGCCAGCTGGATAGCTTCCTCCTATAGAGATTCCTAGGCCCCTGAGGGATCGAACCTACAGCAAGTGGACTCTAACGAACCACTCTGAAACGGACGCCCCGCATAAATTATAAAAAGGCGCACATAATTAAATTCCAGTTGGCAGCAGTACGTTGTTAATATGTCAACATTTGGAAAGCTGTTGAATGGAATGGCTGGCCGTAGGTTGGTGTTGGGACTCTGTTCAAAGTCTTTATTAAAAGAGGGACTGTCAGGATTCCAGTGTATACTCAGTTGTTGAACACTCTGTAACCAATGCGGCGTACCTGGTCGTAGATTATTTTAAAGCAGTTGAAGCTGCCCTTTGATAATTTAAAGGGCTCTATAAAGTTTTAATATTGTAGGGCAAATAGTTCCAAGAATGACATACGGTAAATATGTTTTCATGATCAGGTCAGAGTGACCTTGACATTTGACCTACTACCATGATCGCAATAGGGTAGTTGTTGCAAAACATGGATACTACATGTATTTGTATGTTTCAAGATTGAAGGTATAATAGTAAATAATATACAGCGCAAGAGACGTTTTTGGGTTGATTGGGTTAGTGTGACCTTAACCTTTTTGACCTATTGACCCTAAAATCAATATTTTAACACGGGTATTATTTCTGTAAGTTTCAAGATAGCCTTATACTTACAATTTACAGGTTGGAGAATGTTTCTCAGGATTCGGCAATTGTCAGTTCCAATTGTCCTTGGTGACCTACTGAACCCCAAAACAATAGGCTTCATCCCCTCACTACGGACAATGTACACTTTTACTACACTTAAGGCCAGATTGTATACTTTTGAAGTGTGGAATGCTTATGAGCATATAAGGTCATGGTGAACTTGCCATTTGACTTTCAATCCCCAAAAGCAAAAGGGTTCCTTCCCTTACCAAAGGCAATTTGCCTATAAAGTTACATGAGTGTAGGTTTTATACTCCTGGAGTTATCACTTGGAATATGTATACACCTATGAGGTTATTGTGACCTTGACCTTTAACCTAGTGAACTCAAAATCAACAGAGATCCTCCTCTGACCAAGGGCAATGTATATATAAGTTTTAAGATTACTGTCGTGTTTTTGAAGTGGAATAAATATAGCCACATGAGGTCATAGCGACCTTCACATTTAACCTACTGACCCCAAACACAATAGGTTCCTCTTCTCACCAAGGACTTTGTACCCAAGAAGTTTCATCAGTGTTATGGTTTCCGTTATAGCTTGGAATGCATATTTCCATACAACGTCATGGTGACCTTGACCTTTGACTGCCGAGACCCCAAATCAAGAGTTCCTACTCTCACCTAGGGAAATATGCATGACCTTTCGTGATGGTGGGTGTATATGCTTTTGAAATCATGCTACGTAATTCATATTTCCGTAAAGGCATGGTGACCTTGTCCTTCAACCATCCAAAACAATGAGGTTCTTTCTTTCTTTCTACAAGCGCAATGTACCTGTTTGGGTGTTATAATTTCAAAATTATCGACTGCAATGAGTAATTGTTTATGGATGACCCCATACTATTCGCGTATAAAAAATGTACAAGAGAGACAACTACCATAAGTGTATTTTCAGACGGTAGAATAGCCATTTCTACTGAGACATAGTGATCGCGTGGGCTCCTCATTGAAAAGTTAAATTGATTCTAAAATAGATAATATTTTTTTCAACAGTTTTATCAATTGAATGTACATGTCATCATAACTTCTACCAGGAACCTATTTTTCTTAACTCCCAGTTTCTTTCTGCAAGTCTGAAATAGTTTGACTATTTGGGGGGAAATGAAAACCAAAAGTAGAGTTTTACCATATAAAAAGATTTATTCCAAAACATTTTTTTTCATAAGAATTCCATCGAATTTCATGTCATGCCTACACAGTCTTGATCATCATGAAAAACACGATCATTCTGACAACTACTTAGACTAGATGGGTGCCTTTTGGTGCACGTGTCGCCTGTTCTAGAAAGTATTTAAAAAGCATTCATCTAAGGATCATCCATGTGAAGTTTTTTCAAGACAACTGACAATATGAAGAGTGATTCCAATAGATCACCATCCAATAGATCACACTGCGCCTTCAGCTCAGGTGATCTAAAAGGAACATGGGATGAGGATCACCGTTGTGATGACCTTGACTGCGATCTTTACTTATTTCTTGTAGCTATGTGACTTGAGTCATCATGTGTAAGTTTTATGAATAAGTGAAATTATACAATAATACCTGATTATAGAATTTGACCCTAGGTTAACATAGTGCCTGAATCTAAATGATTTTCGATAAGGACCAACATCAATATCATGATGATCATTTTAGAAAAATCCCATATCAATATCAGTTACAGTTTTCAAGAAGTAGTCGCTATAAACTTGTTTTTTGAAGCTATTATTAGCTTTGGCGGCTATCTTGGATTTCACATCAACGTGATATATAAGTTCAACTAGACGTTATGGACAATATTCCTGTGCAGTTTCATGAAAATACATCTAGTAGTTTTGGAGGAGTAGTCGCTACAAAAATAGTTTAGGGACGGACGGACGCCGCACCACGCCATGGTCATGACCTTTGATCAACTGAGCTAAAAAAATGAACATTTAAAAATGCATGTTTACATTTGTGTTCTTCTTTTTTTCATGTTACTTTTTTGTTTTTTTACATTTGTTAACTTTTCTTTCACTTTTGTCACTTTTTTTTTTTTACATATGTCACCAAACTTGTTACATTTGTGGTATGTGACTTTTTTTTTACATTTGTAACCGTTTTTACATTTGTGACATGTTTCACGTTTGAGGTTCCTACATAGGGTAAGTGTGAGATTTGGTGCACCCTAGAACCTGTTTTAAACCCCCAGCGGCCTTTTTTGCCACTGACCGTTCCAAGGCGGTTTCCCTATTGTCAACCCTTTTGTGTTTGTGATGTCTTATTTAGCCTTTTATTCATCTTTAAATTTGTTCTTTGTCTCTGTGTATGTTTGTGGTTGACTGTCGTCCTTGATTGCTGCTTTTCCTGTTCGACTGTTATATATACATCATTAATATGTTCAGTGCTTTATCACCTGGGCTATATCCGGTGTTATTAAAAAAAGTGAGAAATAAATATTATTCAATCTGTTAAAAATTAATATCGGCCAAGTTCAATTTTAGAAAACGATTGTTTGCAAGGTTCTATAAAATGGCATATCGAACCAAGAGTTATTGACATTAAAAATGAAGGTCAGCGTGTTCCAATTGTATGGTCTATATTAAAGTGAATTAGCATTAAACGGTCATTCTTTATATTTGTTCAACCAATATCAAACAGCCTCTATACAACAATAATAATAAAACACAATTAAGTATGCAAATATGACTGTGGTCTTTGATATTAATAAAACACAATTCAGTATACAAATATGACTGGGGTCTTTGATCAAAACAGGAAAATCTATAATTTTGTGATATAGTGATTATACACTTGAGATCCAGTGTCCAGTGATACAATTCCAGTAGATCATTTCTGTTCCATGGCGTCTGCATAAACATCTATCGCGGTTGACCCTGATATAGGGAAGTAGTTATTACGTGGTCCGTGTATTAACTTTCATACCCCATCCAACCCTTTCTCCAAGAAGGTAAAATGGGGTTGGCTGGGGTATGAAATAAAACCTTATTTTCGGCTTAAAAAGTTTGCATATTGTAAACTTTAAACATTTAATAGGTAATTTTAAACATGTTATCGCATGTTTTCAGTAAAACATGTATTTTAAACATGTTTTATTGTCGAAATATTCATTATAAAATCTTCCTAACATAAGCTCTGAAATTCACATCGCTTAATGGAATTAAGGCGGGACTGCGTATTGATTTTACTGACTCTTCTGTTAAGCATATTCATAACTAAATGAGGTAATACATACTATTGATTAGCTTTAATACGAAGAATGCTATGTGTACGCTTGATTTCTAGAACTCCAGATCACTCGGTGCAGGATTTGATAAAAGAAAAGTAAAGCTGCTGTATCGCTTTTTATTTAAAAGACCATGAAACTAAATGAAATTACCATAAAGACAATACTATTCGAATGCACAAAACAATGACAG
Source organism: Cyrtodaria siliqua (assembly GCA_037043455.1). Classification (NCBI taxonomy): domain Eukaryota; kingdom Metazoa; phylum Mollusca; class Bivalvia; order Adapedonta; family Hiatellidae; genus Cyrtodaria; species Cyrtodaria siliqua. The sequence continues at coordinate 21,218 of JAWPHD010009380.1, read as the reverse complement.
GAGTACAAACAAATAATACGACGTCGCGTCTACGCAACAGTTCGCTATAAAAGGCAAAGAGAGACTAAACATCACGCTGATGTCTTGGCAATTGACATTTTTAATAACTCATTTGTGATTAGCATCTATTTCTGAGGTTTCTTAAGGCTAGTTCTATGGTACTAACGATTAAATACATTTTGTAAAATATTTCAATGATGTTTATAATGCTATAAGTACTATCGTAAATGTATACAGATGCACCTACCTCAGATCCTGAGAACAAAACGAACAATATAAGAAAGTAAATCATATGCTGTGCCATTTCTATAACTTCACTGAAAAAGAAAAAAACATCTATACTACATTGGTGAATGCTAATTTAATTTAATTATATTTACCCACAAGTATCTTGTTTCGTTAGCATTTTGAGGTATATGTTTCTTAACGTATTCGTTTTAGAGCTTGCAGAGGAGCTGACTATTGTAATGTTCGTAACCTTTTTTTTCTACATATCCCGATCGACTTTTATTTCTCATTTTGTATATTAATTAAAACGCTACTGCACCAAGGCTACCTTACCATAAACTTCGAAAAATCTGTGCAACATTTTATTATCGAAATACTGATCTTCTTTTAAAATATAAAAGTAATTTGAGAACTCTCCTGTGACAAGGACTATCACAACCTGACTTCTATGGTGACGTCATTTTCAAACTACGTAAGATAATTGGTCATGGTCGCTTTCTTACACCCTTTATTAAACTTGTTAACACGTTTATCAAAAGAGGTTATGACACTATCACTTTGCACCGCACTACATGTTTGGTTATAGTGTGTGCCCTATGATGACGTCTACCTAAATCCTGAGAGGAAATACAGTGTAGAATTTGATGTTTGTCTCCAATCCTGTCTTCTGGTGGTTTAAATGGTTTATCCTTGGGGGGTTTTCCCTGGCTTTTGCCAATGCATTGAGTATGTCCCGTTTTATTGGGATAGCATTAGCGCAAGAGTGAGGTTTAGTACACCCTGGAACCTGGCTAAAAGCATAGCGGACATTTTTGCCACTAACCGCTCCAAAGCGGTTGGCCTGTTAAAAACCATGTTTCTGTTTTTGATGTTATACCTTGCCTTTTATTAATCCTTGTAATTGTATTTTGTTTCTATGTGTTGTTTCGGTTGACTGTGGTCCTTGAATGTGTCAATTCGACTGCTACTATTAGTCACTCTACACGAGGAAATAGCATTGAACATGATCCTCCTTTGACAACTATTAGAACCACTAACCGTCTCCTTGAAGTTTCTTGAAGTTGAATATTCGTGCAATTACAACCTTGCTGATATTTGAATGTTAAATCTTCAAATCATGTCTATATTTAAGTAATTCCTTACTGGTTGGCATGGTTAGGGGCCAGTTTTCGTCCAAGCCCAGTTTCCGTCATTCTCATTAAAAACTGTTTTTACACTGTAAATTACTTACGCGATGTAACTTAGTGACAAACGTTTAGAACTGAAGATTGGATACAGAAGAAACAGCCTAAAAGTAAATAGGCGATACAAAAACAAAAGGTATTTCTCCGAAAATTGTGTTTACTTCCTTAAATGGCATTGGGAATGAGCGCCCGTACTGACGCATAATAAGTTATTTAAAATAATAATAATGTTATGACGTCATATTTTATCACACTTAGCGGATGCGGTTAAAATAGATCGTGATAATATACTGAGGAAAAAAAGTTTAGTAATTTTTTTAGCAGAAATAATACAAAATATACTGACATTTTGGGACGTTACGCGTTCGATTCCTACGTTACGTCATTAAGATGTTCGACTGGTATTGATGTGTGTTTAATAAAATATTGTGTCTATGGCAATAGTTTCTTGATTTTACAACCAAAAATGTATTATTTCCAGTGTGAAACAAAAACTTGCTAAACATTTTTCCCTCAGTATATATTTTAACCAAAGAGAAGCAACTCGTACAACGTGTATGTGTTTGATTTACATAAGAGGTACACATCGTTACAGTGTAGATTGTCGTCGCTGAACATGTTACATTGACGTTACCAAGCGCATTATTATAGCGATCGTGGTGACTGATGGGACAATGCAAACATACTTTTTTTACAAATGAACTTGTTGGATAGACAGACTTGCAAACATGTTAAAATTTTACTGTATCTTGACCTAGTGGAAACTCGATGAAAAACATGACGGAAACTGGGCTTGTAAACAAAATGATTTCTCAGTTTTTGTCTATTTATAAAAAGGTCACGTGCCACTTCGATAATTTATATAAAACAAATTTCTTGTTATCTATATTTACAGGAAGACGTAACCTAATAGAAAATAGAGTAAAAGTTGTCAGGATACATATATTTGTCTGAAAAACTAGTTTATGTTTACATGAGTGACGGAAAGTGGCCCCCGACCCCGACCAGTACAAATTGTATATAATATATGAGTTCAAAATACGAGTATTGATGACTGAGAATGGAAATAAAAGCGATAATTTTATCCAGCATTATATAGTTCTTGCTGAGCTTGTTGTGAATCCTTCAGTGATATTTATGATGCGTTGCTATTTTATATTATTTAACCAAACACATTTATATTTTTTGATAAAGTTAATTGATTGTACATGGGATATACCATACTTTCTCAATTAGAACTAGGTGTAACGATAAGACAGGTCAAATCAATCGAATGTTTATTGCATATACGATTGCAATCAGCAGTATAATGACCGCGGAAGTACGAATCACAGGGTTATTATCTTAATGACTAGAAAGAATGTAAATCAGAACATAACACATATCTTATTAGTCTTGGTTTTAACGTGAGAGACTAATACCTACGTAAATTTCACGTAATACATCAATACAACAAGAACAAAATGAGTTAACCAGGGAGGTTACTGTGTCAAAAATAACGAATCTTAAATATGAATATTTCTTATCAGCTGATACGTTGGTTACATAAATAGCCAACCTGTTTGTAGTGAGTACGAATTGGATCGGGATATATGTCCAACCTGTCATAAGGGAATATGTATTAGATCATACATGTCGGCAGTAAATATATAAGGCAATGAGCTGAATACCTCGTACCTGTCAGCAGTGAATATGTATGAGAGCATACATGTCGGCTGTAAATATGTATGGCAATGAGCTGAATACCTCGTACCTGTCAGCAGGGAATCTGTATGGGAGCGTACATGTCGGTTGTAAATATGTAAGGCAATGAGCTCATACCCCGTACCCGTGAGCAGTGAATATGTATGGGAGTATACATGTCGGCAGTAAATATGTATGGCAATGAGCTGAATACCTCGTACCTGTCAGCAGTGAATATGTACGAGATCATACATGTCGGCAGTAAATATGTATGGGGATGAGTTGAATACCTCGTACCTGTCAGCAGTGAATATGTACGAGATCATACATGTCGGCAGTAAATATATATGAGAATGAGCTGAATACCTCGTAACTGTCAGCAGTGAATATGTACGAGATCATACATGTCGGCGGTAAATATGTATGGCAATGAGATGAATACCTCGTACCTGTCAGCAGTGAATATGTAGGAGATCATACATGTCGGCTGTACATATGTATGGCAATGAACTGAATATCCCGTACCTATCAGCAGGGAATATGTATGAGAGCGTACATCTCGGCTGTAAATATGTATGGGAAAGAGCTGAATATCCCGTACCTGTCAGCAGGGAATCTGTATGAGAGCGTACATGTCGGCTGTAAATATGTATGGTAATGAGCTGAATACCGCGTACTTGTAAGCAGGGAATATGTAGGAGATCATACATGTCGGCAGTAAATATGTATGGGAATGAGCTGAATACCCCGTACCTGTCGGCAGTGAATATGTAGGAGATCATACATGTCGGCAGTCAATATGTTTTGGAATGAGCTGAATATCCCGTACCTGTCAGCAGTGAATAGGTATGAGATCGTACATGTCGGCTGTAAATATGTATGGGAATGAGCTGAATACCCCGTACCTGTCAGAAGAGAACATGCAGGAGATCATACATGTCGGCTCTAAATATGTATCGAAATGAGCTGAATACCCCGTACCTGTCAGCAGTGAATATGTAGGAGATCATACATGTCGGCTGTAAATATGTATGGTAATGAGCTGAATACCACGTACCTGTCAGCAGGGAATATGTAGGAGATCATACATGTCGGCAGTAAATATGTATGGGAATGAGCTGAATACCCCGTACCTGTCAGCAGGGAATATGTATGAGAGCGTACATGTCGTCTGTAAATATGCTTGGGAATGAGCTGAATAACCCGTACCTGCCAGCAGTGAATATATATGAGAGCATGCATGTCGGACGTAAATATGTATGGGAATGAGCTGAATACCCCATACCTGTCATCAGTGAATATTTATGAGAGCATACATGTCGGCAGTAAATATGTATTGGACATGAGCAGAATACACCGAACCTGTCAGCAGTGCATATGTATGAGAGCATACATGTCGGCTGTAAATATGTATGGAAATGAGCTGAATACCCGGTACCTATCAGCAGGGAATATGTATGAGAGCGTACACGTCGGCTATAAATATGTATGGTAATGAGCTGAATACCACGTACCTGTCGGCAGTGAATATGTAGGAGATCATACATGTCGGCATTAAATATGTATTGGAATGAGCTGAATATCCCGTACCTGTCAGCAGTGAATAAGTATAAGATCATACATGTCGGCTGTAAAAATGTATGGGAATGAGCTGAATACCCCGTACCTGTCAGCAGTGAACATGTAGGAGATCATACATGTCGGCTGTCAATAAGTATGGAAATGAGCTAAATACCCCGTACCTGTCAGCAGTGAATATGTAGGAGATCATACATGTCGGCTGTAAATATGTATGGGAATGAGATTAATACCCCGTGCCTGTCAGCAGGGAATATGTATGAGAGCGTACATGTCGGCAGTAAATATGTATGGGAATGAGCTGAATACCCAGTACCTGTCAGCAGTGAATATATATGAGAGCATGCAGTTCGGCAGTAAATTTGTATGGGAATGAGCTTAATACCCCATACCTGTCAGCAGTGAAAATTTATGAGAGCATACATGTCGGCAGTAAGTATGTATTGGAAATGAGCAGACTACATCGTACCTGTCAGCAGTGAATATTTATGAGAGCATACATGTCGGCAGTAAATATGTATTGGAAATGAGCAGAATACCCCATACCTGTCAGCAGTGAATATTTATGAGAGCATACATGTCGGCAGTAAATATGTATGGGAATGAGCTGAATATCCCGTACCTGTCGGCAGTGAATATGTAGGAGATCATACATGTCGGCAGTAAATATGTATTGGAATAAGCTGAATATCCCGTACCTGTCAGCAGTGAACAAGTATGAGATCATACATGTCGGCTGTAAAAATGTATGGGAATGAGCTGAATACCCCGTACCTGTCAGCAGTGAACATGTAGGAGATCATACATGTCGGCTGTCAATAAGTATGGAAATAAGCTAAATACCCCGTACCTGTCAGCATTGAATATGTAGGAGATTATACATGTCGGCTGTAAATATGTATGGGAATGAGATTAATACCCCGTGCCTGTCAGCAGGGAATATGTATGAGAGCGTACATGTCGGCAGTAAATATGTATGGGAATGAGCTGAATACCCAGTACCTGTCAGCAGAGAATATATATGAGAGCATGCATGTCGGCAGTATATTTGTATGGGAATGAGCTGAATACCCCATACCTGTCAGCAGTGAAAATTTATGAGAGCATACATGTCGGTGTATTTGAAATGAGCAGAATACACCGTACCTGTCAGCAGTGAATATGTATTAGAGCATACATGTCGGCAGTAAATATGTATTGGAAATGAGCAGAATACCCCATACCTGTCAGCAGTGAATATTTATGAGAGCATACATGTCGGCAGTAAATATGTATGGGAATGAGCTGAATACCCCGTACCTGTCGGCAGTGAAAAAGTAGGAGATCATACATGTCGGCAGTAAATATGTATTGGAATAAGCTGAATATCCCGTACCTGTCAGCAGTGAACAAGTATGAGATCATACATGTCGGCTGTAAAAATGTATGGGAATGAGCTGAATACCCCGTACCTGTCAGCAGTGAACATGTAGGAGATCATACATGTCGGCTGTCAATAAGTATGGAAATGAGCTAAATACCCCGTACCTGTCAGCAGTGAATATGTAGGAGATCATACATGTCGGCTGTAAATATGTATGGGAATGAGATTAATACCCCGTGCCTGTCAGCAGGGAATATGTATGAGAGCGTACATGTCGGCAGTAAATATGTATGGGAATGAGCTGAATACCCAGTACCTGTCAGCAGTGAATATATATGAGAGCATGCAGTTCGGCAGTAAATTTGTATGGGAATGAGCTTAATACCCCATACCTGTCAGCAGTGAAAATTTATGAGAGCATACATGTCGGCAGTAAGTATGTATTGGAAATGAGCAGACTACATCGTACCTGTCAGCAGTGAATATTTATGAGAGCATACATGTCGGCAGTAAATATGTATTGGAAATGAGCAGAATACCCCATACCTGTCAGCAGTGAATATTTATGAGAGCATACATGTCGGCAGTAAATATGTATGGGAATGAGCTGAATATCCCGTACCTGTCGGCAGTGAATATGTAGGAGATCATACATGTCGGCAGTAAATATGTATTGGAATAAGCTGAATATCCCGTACCTGTCAGCAGTGAACAAGTATGAGATCATACATGTCGGCTGTAAAAATGTATGGGAATGAGCTGAATACCCCGTACCTGTCAGCAGTGAACATGTAGGAGATCATACATGTCGGCTGTCAATAAGTATGGAAATAAGCTAAATACCCCGTACCTGTCAGCATTGAATATGTAGGAGATTATACATGTCGGCTGTAAATATGTATGGGAATGAGATTAATACCCCGTGCCTGTCAGCAGGGAATATGTATGAGAGCGTACATGTCGGCAGTAAATATGTATGGGAATGAGCTGAATACCCAGTACCTGTCAGCAGAGAATATATATGAGAGCATGCATGTCGGCAGTATATTTGTATGGGAATGAGCTGAATACCCCATACCTGTCAGCAGTGAAAATTTATGAGAGCATACATGTCGGTGTATTTGAAATGAGCAGAATACACCGTACCTGTCAGCAGTGAATATGTATTAGAGCATACATGTCGGCAGTAAATATGTATTGGAAATGAGCAGAATACCCCATACCTGTCAGCAGTGAATATTTATGAGAGCATACATGTCGGCAGTAAATATGTATGGGAATGAGCTGAATACCCCGTACCTGTCGGCAGTGAAAAAGTAGGAGATCATACATGTCGGCAGTAAATATGTATTGGAATAAGCTGAATATCCCGTACCTGTCAGCAGTGAACAAGTATGAGATCATACATGTCGGCTGTAAAAATGTATGGGAATGAGCTGAATACCCCGTACCTGTCAGCAGTGAACATGTAGGAGATCATACATGTCGGCTGTCAATAAGTATGGAAATGAGCTAAATACCCCGTACCTGTCAGCAGTGAATATGTAGGAGATCATACATGTCGGCTGTAAATATGTATGGGAATGAGATTAATACCCCGTGCCTTTCAGCAGGGAATATGTATGAGAGCGTACATGTCGGCAGTAAATATGTATGGGAATGAGCTGAATACCCAGTACCTGTCAGCAGTGAATATATATGAGAGCATGCATGTCGGCAGTAAATATGTATGGGAATGAGCTGAATACCCCATACCTGTCAGAAGTGAAAATTTATGAGAGCATACATGTCGGCAGTAAATATGTATTGGAAATGAGCAGAATACACCGTACCTGTCAGCAGTGAATATTTATGAGAGCATACATGTCGGCAGTAAATATGTATTGAAAATGAGCAGAATACCCCATACCTCTCAGCAGTGAATATTTATGAGAGCATACATGTCGGCAGTAAATATGTATGGGAATGAGCTGAATACCTCGTACTTGTCAGCAGGCAATATGTAGGAGATCATACATGTCGGCAGTAAATATGTATGGCAATGAGCTGAATACCCCGTACCTGTCAGCAGGGAATATGTATCAGAGCATACATGTCGGCAGTAAATATGTATGGGAATGAGCTGAATACCCCGTACCTGTCAGCAGGGAATATGTAAGAGATAATACATGTCTACAATAAATATGTATGGGAATGAGCTGAATACCCCGTACCTGTCAGAAGTGAATATATAGGAGATAATACATGTAGGCAGTAAATGTCTATGACAATGAGCTGAATACCCCGTACCTGTCAGCAGTGAATATGTAGGAGATCATACATGTCGGCTGTAAATATGTATGGGAATGAGCTGAATACCCCGTTCCTGTCAGCAGTGAATATGTATGAGAGCATACATGTCTGTATGATAGCATACATGTCGGCAGTAAATATGTATTTGAATGAGCTGAATACCCCGTACCTGTCAGCAGTGAATATGTAGGAGATCATACATGTCGGCTGTAAATATGTATGGGAATGAGCTGAATACCCAATTCCTGTCAGCAGTGAATATGTATGAGGGCATACATGTCTGTATGAGAGCATACATGTCAGCAGTAAATATCTATTGGAATGAGCTGAATACCCAGTACCTGTCAGCAGTGAATATGTAGGAAATCATTCATGTCCTCAGTAAATATATGTGGGAATGAGCTGAATACCCCGTACCTGTCAGCAGGGAATATGTAGGAGATCATATATGTCGGCAGTAAATATGTTTGGGAATGAGCTGAATACCCCTTACCTGTCAGCAGTGAATATGTATGAGAGCATTCATGTCGGCAGTAAATATGTATGGGAATGAGCTGAATAACCCGTACCCGTCAGAAGTGAATATGTAGGAGATCATACATGTCGGCAGTAAATATGTATGGGAAGGAGCTGAATACCACGTACCCGTCAGCAGTGAATATGTATGAGAGCATACATGTCGTCTGTAAATATGTATGGAAATGGGCAGAATACCCCGTACCTGTCAGCAGTGAATATGTATGAGAGCATACATGTCGGCAGTAAATATGTATGGGAATGAGCTGAATACCCCGTACCTGTCAGCAGTGAATATGAATGAGATCATACATGTCGGAAGTAAATATGTATGGGAATGAGATGAATACCCCGTTCCCGTCAGCAGTGAATATGTAGGAGATCATACATGTCGACAGTAAATATGTATGAGAATGAGCTGAATACCCCGTACCCGTCAGCAGTAAATATGTAGGAAATCATTCATGTCGGTAGTAAATATGTATGGGAATCAGCTGAATACCCCGTACCTGTCAGCAGGGAATATGTAGGAGAGCATACATGTCGGCTGTAAATATCTATGGTAATGAGCTGAATACACCGTACCTGTCAGCAGTGAAAATGTATGAGATCATACATGTCGGCAGTAAATATGTATGGGAATGAGCTGAATACCTCGTACCTCTCAGCAGGCAATATGTAGGAGATCATACCTGTCGGCGGTGAATATGTATGGGAATGAGCTGAATACCCCGTACCTGTCAGCAGGGAATATGTAGGAGATCATACATGTCTACAGTAAATATTTATGGGAATGAGCTGAATACCCCGTACCTGTCAGAAGTGAATATGTAGGAGATCATACATGTCGGCAGTAAATGTGTATGACAATGAGCAATATACACCGTACCTGTCAGCAGTGAATATGTAGGAGATCATACATGTCGGCTGTAAATATGTATGGGATTGAGCTGAATATCCCGTTCCTGTCAGCAGTGAATATGTATGAGAGCATACATGTCTGTATGATAGCATACATGGCGGCAGTAAATATGTATTGGAATGAGCTGAATACCCCATACCTGTCAGCAGTGAATATGTAGGAGATCATACATGTCGGCTGTAAATATGTATGGGAATGAGCTGAATATACAGTTCCTGTCAGCAGTGAATATGTATGAGAGCATACATGTCTGTATGAGAGCATACATGTCGGCAGTAAATATGTATTGGAATGATCTGAATACCCAGTACCTGTCAGCAGTGAATATGTAGGAGATCATTTATGTACTCAGTAAATATGTATGGGAATGAGCTGAATACCCCGTACCTGACAGCAGGGAATATGTAGGAGATCATACATGTCGGCAGTAAATATGTAAGGGAATGAGCTGAATACCCCGTACCTGTCAGCAGTGAATATGTATGAGAGCATTCATGTCGGCAGTAAATATGTATGAGAATGAGCTGAATATTCAGTACCTGTCAGCAGTGAATATGTATGAGATCATACATTTAGGCAGTAAATATGTATGGGAATGAGCTGAATACCCCGTCAGCAGTGAATATATAGGAGATCATTCATGTCGTCAGTAAATATGTATCGGAAAGAGCTGAATACGCCGTACATGTCAGCAGTGAATATGTATGAGCGCATACAGTAAATAGGTATGGGAATGAGCTGAATACCTCGTACCTGTCAGCAGTGGATATGTAGCAGATCATAGATGTCAGCAGTAAATATGTATGTCAATGAGCTGAATACCCCATACCTGTCAGTAGTGATTATTTATGAGAGCATACATGTCGGCTGTAAATATTTATGCGAATGAGCTGAATACCCCGTACCTGTCAGCAGTGAATATGTATGAGAGCATTCATGTCGGCAGTAAATATGTATGGGAATGAGCTGAATACCCCGTACCCGTCAGCAGTGAATATGTAGGAGATCATACATGTCGGCAGTAAATATGTATGGGAAGGAGCTGAATACCACGTACCCGTCAGCAGTGAATATGTATGAGAGCATACATGTCGTCTGTAAATATGTATGGAAATGAGCAGAATACCCCGTTCCTGTCAGCAGTGAATATGTATGAGAGCATACATGTCGGCAGTAAATATGTATGGGAATGAGCTGAATACCCCGTACCTGTCAGCATTGAATATGTATGAGATCATACATGTCGGCAGTAAATATGTATGGGAATGAGATGAATACCCCGTTCCCGTCAGCAGTGAATATGTAGGAGATCATACATGTTGACAGTAAATATGTATGAGAATGAGCTGAATACCCCGTACCCGTCAGCAGTAAATATGTAGGAAATCATTCATGTCGGCAGTAAATATGTATGGGAATCAGCTGAATACCCCGTACCTGTCAGCAGGGAATATGTAGGAGAGCATTCATGTCGGCTGTAAATATCTATGGGAATGAGCTGAATACACCGTACCTGTCAGCAGTGAAAATGTATGAGATCATACATGTCGGCATTAAATATGTATGGGAATGAGCTGAATACCTCGTACCTGTCAGCAGGCAATATGTAGGAGATCATACATGTCGGCAGTGAATATGTATGGGAATGAGCTGAATACCCCGTACCTGTCAGCAGGGAATATGTAGGAGATCATACATGTCTACAGTAAATATTTATCGGAATGAGCTGAATACCCCGTACCTGTCAGAAGTGAATATGTAGGAGATCATACATGTCGGCAGTAAATGTGTATGACAATGAGCAATATACACCGTACCTGTCAGCAGTTAATATGTAGGAGATCATACATGTCGGCTGTAAATATGTATGGGAATGAGCTGAATACCCCGTTCCTGTCAGCAGTGAATATGTATGAGAGCATACATGTCTGTATGATAGCATACATGTCGGCAGTAAATATGTATTGGAATGAGATGAATACCCCATACCAGCCAGCAGTGAATATGTAGGAGATCATACATGTCGGCTGTAAATATGTATGGGAATGAGCTGAATATACAGTTCCTGTCAGCAGTGAATATGTATGAGAGCATACATGTCTGTATGAGAGCATACATGTCGGCAGTAAATATGTATGGGAATGAGCTGAATACCCCGTACCTGACAGCAGGGAATATGTAGGAGATCATACATGTCGGCAGTAAATATGTATGGGAATGAGCTGAATACCCCGTACCTGTCAGCAGTGAATATGTATGAGAGCATTCATGTCGGCAGTAAATATGTATGGGAATGAGCTGAATATCCAGTACCTGTCAGCAGTGAACATGTATGAGATCATACATGTAGGCAGTAAATATGTATGGGAATGAGCTGAATACCCCGTCAGCAGTGAATATATAGGAGATCATTCATGTCGTCAGTAAATATGTATCGGAAAGAGCTGAATACGCCGTACATGTCAGCAGTGAATATGTATGATCGCATATAGTAAATAGGTATGGGAATGAGCTGAATACCTCGTACCTGTCAGCAGTGGATATGTAGCAGATCATAGATGTCAGCAGTAAATATGTATGTCAATGAGCTGAATACCCCATACCTGTCAGTAGTGATTATTTATGAGAGCATACATGTCGGCTGTAAATATTTATGCGAATGAGCTGAATACCCCGTACCTGTTGGCAGCGAATATGTATGAGAGCATACATGTCAGTATGAGGGCATACATGTCGGCAGTAAATATGTACGGGAATGAGCTAAATACCCCGCACCTGTCAGCAGTGAATATGTATGAGAGCATACATGTCGGAAGTAAATATGCATGGAAATGAGTTGAATACGCCGTACCTGTCAGCAGTGAATATGTAGGAGATCATACATGTCGGCAGTAAATATGTATGGCAATGAGCTGAATATCCCGTACCTGTCCGCAGAGAATATGTATGAGAGCATACATGTCGGCTGTAAATATGTATGGGAATGAGCTGAATACCGCGTATCTGTCAGCAGTGAATATGTATGAGAGCATTCATGTCCTGATTTCGGCAATAAATATATATGGGAATGAGCTGAATACCTTGCACCTGTCAGCAGTGAATATGTAAGAGAGCATACATGTCGGCAGTAAATATGTATGGGAATGACCTGAATACCCCGTAACTGTCAGCAGTGAATATGTATGAGAGCATACATGTCGGCTGTAAATATTTATGTGAATGAGCTGAATACCCCTTACCTTACCTTTCATCAGTGAATATGTATGAGAGCATACATGTCTGTATGAGAGCATACATGTCGGCAGTAAATTTGTATGGGAATGAGCTAAATACCCCGCACTAGTCAGCAGCGAATCAGTATAGAGCATACTTGTCGGCAGTAAATATGCATGGAAATGAGCTGAATACGCCGTACCTGTCAGCAGTGAATATGTAGGAGGTCATACATGTCGGCAGTAAATATGTATGGAAATGAGCTGAATACCCCGTACCCGTCAGCAGTGAATATGTATGAGTGCATAGATGTCGGCTGTAAATATGTATGGGAATGAGCTGAATACCCGTACCTGTCAGCAGTGAATATGTATGAGATCATACATGTCGGCAGTAAATATGTATGGGAATGAGCTGAATACCCCGTACCCGTCAGCAGTGAATATGTAGGAGATCATTCATGTCGGCAGTAAATATGTATGGAAATGAGCTGAATACGCCGTACATGTCAGCAGTGAATATGTATGAGCGCATACAGTAAATAGGTGTGGGAATGAGCAGAATACCACGTACCTGTCAGCAGTGGATATGTAGCAGATCATAGATGTCAGCAGTAAATATGTATGTCAATGAGCTGAATACACCATATCTGTCAGTAGTGATTATGTATGAGAGCATACATGTCGGTTGTAAATAGTTATGCGAATGAGCTGAATACCCCGTACCTGTCAGCAGCGAATATGTATGAGAGCATACATGTCAGTATGAGGGCAACCATGTCGGCAGTAAATATGTACGGGAATGAGCTAAATACCCCGCACATGTCAGCAGTGAATATGTATGAGAGCATACATGTCGGCAGTAAATATGCATGGAAATGAGCTGAATACGCCGTACCTGTCAGCAGTGAATAAGTAGGAGATCATACATGTCGGCAGTAAATATGTATGGCAATGAGCTGATTACCCCGTACCTGTCAGCAGAGAATATGTATGAGAGCATACATGTCGGCTGTAAATATGTACGGGAATGAGCTGAATACAGCGTATCTGTCAGCAGTGAATATGTATGAGAGCATTCATGTCCTGATTTCGGCAATAAATATATATGGGAATGAGCTGAATACCTTGCACCTGTCAGCAGTGAATATGTAAGAGAGCATACATGTCGGCAGTAAATATGTATGGGAATGACCTGAATACCCCGTAACTGTCAGCAGTGAATATGTATGAGAGCATACATGTCGGCTGTAAATATTTATGTGAATGAGCTGAATACCCCGTACCTTACCTTTCATCAGTGAATATGTATGAGAGCATACATGTCTGTATGAGAGCATACATGTCGGCAGTAAATATGTATGGGAATGAGCTAAATACCCCGCACTAGTCAGCAGCGAATCAGTATTAGAGCATACATGTCGGCTGTAAATATGCATTGAAATGAGCTGAATACGCCGTGCCTGTCAGCAGTGAATATGTAGGAGATCATACATGTCGGCAGTAAATATGTATGGCAATGAGCTGAATACCCCGTACCTGTCAGCAGTGAATATGTATGAGAGCATAAAGGTCGGCAGTAAATATGTATGGCAATGAGCTGAATACCCCGTACCCGTCAGCAGTGAATATGTATGAGTGCATAGATGTCGGCTGTAAATATGTATGGGAATGAACTGAATACCCGTACCTGTCAGCAGGGAATATATAAGAGAGTATACATGGCGGCAGTAAATATGTATGGAAATGAGCGGAATACCCATACCTGTCAGCAGGGAATATGTATGAGAGCATTCATGTCCTGATTTCGGCAGTAAATATGTATGGGAAGGAGCTGACTACTCTGTACCTGTCAGCAGGCAATATGTAGGAGAGCATACATGTCGCTTGTAAATATGTATGGGAATGAGCTGAATAGTCCGTACCTGTCAGCAGTGAATATGTATGAGAGCATTCATGTCCTGTTTTCGGCAGTAAATATGTATGGGAATGATCTGAAAACCCTGTACCTGTTAGCAGGCAATACGTAGGAGAGCATACCTGTCGGCAGTAAATATGTATGGGAATGAGCTACATACCCTGTACCTGTCATCAGTAATTATGTCAGAGAGCATACATGTCGGCAGTAAATATGTATGGCAATGAGCTGAATACCCCGTACCTGTCAGCAGTGAATATGTATGAGAGCATACATGTCTGTATGAGAGCATACATGTCGGCAGTAAATATGTATGGGAATGAGCTGAATACCCCGTACCTGTCAGCAGTGAATTTGTATGAGAAAATACATGCCGGCAGTAAATATGTATGTGAATGAGCTGAATACCCCTTACCTTTCAAAAGTGAATATGTAGGAGATCATACATGTCTGCAGTAAATGTGTATGGCAATGAGCTGAATACCCCGTACCTGTCAACAGTGAATATGTATGAGAGCGTACATGTCGGCTGTAAATATGTATGGGAATGAGCTGAATACTCCGTTCCTTTCAGCAGTGAAGATGTATGAGATCATACATGTCGGCAGTAAATATGTATTGGAATGAGCTGAATAGTCCGTACCTGTCAGCAGTGAATATGTATGAGAGCATTCATGTCCTGTTTTCGGCAGTAAATATGTATGGGAATGAGCTGAATACCCTGTACCTGTTAGCAGGCAATATGTAGGAGAGCATACATGTCGGCAGTAAATATGTATGGGAATGAGCTAAACACCCCGTCCCTGTCAGGAGAGAAGATGTATGAGAGCGTTCATGTCCTGATTTCGGCAGTAAATATGTATGGGAATGAGCTGAATACCCTGCACCTGTCAGCAGTGAATATGTAAGAGAACATACATGTCGGCAGTAAATATGTATGGGAACGAGCTGTATACCCCGTACCTGTCAGCAGTGAATATGTATGAGAGCATACATGGCAGCTGTAAATATGTATGGGAATGAGCTGAATACCCCGTACTTGTCAGCAGTGAATATGTATGAGAGCATACATGTCGGCTGTAAATACTTATGTGAATGAGCTGAATACCCCGTACCTTATCTTTCATCAGTGAATATGTATGAGATCATACATGTCTGTATGAGAGCATACATGTCGGCAGTAAATATGTATGGGAATGAGCTAAATACCCCGCACTAGTCAGCAGCGAATCAGTATTAGAGCATACTTGTCGGCAGTAAATATGCATGGTAATGAGCTGAATACGCCGTACCTGTCAGCAGTGAATATGTAGGAAGTCATACATGTCGGCAGTAAATATGTATGGCAATGAGCTGAATACCCCGTACCCGTCAGCAGTGAATATGTATGAGTGCATAGATGTCGGCTGTAAATATGTTTGGGAATGAGCTGAATACCCGTATCTGTGAGCAGTGAATATGTATGAGATCATAAATGTCGGCAGTAAATATGTATGGGAATGAGCTGAATACCCCGTACCCGTCAGCAGTGAATATGTAGGAGATCATTCATGTCGGCAGTAAATATGTATGAGAATGAGCTGAATACGCCGTACATGTCAGCAGTGAATATGTATGAGCGCATACAGTAAATAGGTATGGGAATGAGCTGAATACCTCGTACCTGTCAGCAGTGGATATGTAGCAGATCATAGATATCAGCAGTAAATATGTATGTCAATGAGCTGAATACCCCATACCTGTCAGTAGTGATTATGTATGAGAGCATACATGTCGGCTGTAAATATTCATGCGAAAGAGCTGAATACCCCGTACCTGTCAGCACCGAATATGTATGAGAGCATACATGTCAGTATGAGGGCAACCATGTCGGCAGTAAATATGTACGGGAATGAGCTAAATACCCCGCACCTGTCAGCAGTGAATATGTATGAGAGCATACATGTCGGCAGTAAATATGCATGGAAATGAGCTGAATACGCCGTACCTGTCAGCAGTGAATATGTAGGAGATCATACATGTCGGCATTAAATATGTATGGCAATGAGCTGAATACCTGGTACCTGTCAGCAGAGAATATGTATGAGAGCATACATGTCGGCTGTAAATATGTATGGGAATGAGCTGAATACCGCGTATCTGTCAGCAGTGAATATGTATGAGAGCATTCATGTCCTGATTTCGGCAATAAATATATATGGGAATGAGCTGAATACCTTGCACCTGTCAGCAGTGAATATGTAAGAGAGCATACATGTCGGCAGTAAATATGTATGGGAATGACCTGAATACCCCGTAACTGTCAGCAGTGAATATGTATGAGAGCATACATGTCGGCTGTAAATATTTATGTGAATGAGCTGAATACCCCGTACCTTACCTTTCATCAGTGAATATGTATGAGAGCATACATGTCCGTATGAGAGCATACATGTCGGCAGTAAATATGTATGGGAATGAGCTAAATACCCCGCACTAGTCAGCAGCGAATCAGTATTAGAGCATACATGTCGGCAGTAAATATGCATGGAAATGAGCTGAATACGCCGTACCTGTCAGCAGTGAATATGTAGGAGATCATACATGTCGGCAGTAAATATGTATGGCAATGAGCTGAATACCCCGTAACTGTCAGCAGTGAATATGTATGAGAGCATGAAGGTCGGCAGTAAATATGTATGGCAATGAGCTGAATATCCCGTAGCCGTCAGCAGTGAATATGTATGAGTGCATAGATGTCGGCTGTAAATATGTATGGGAATTATTTGATCACCCGTACCTGTCAGCAGTGAATATGTATGAGAGCATACATGTCGGCTGTAAATATTTATGTGAATGAGCTGAATACCCCTTACCTTACCTTTCATCAGTGAATATGTATGAGAGCATACATGTCTGTATGAGAGCATACATGTCGGCAGTAAATTTGTATGGGAATGAGCTAAATACCCCGCACTAGTCAGCAGCGAATCAGTATAGAGCATACTTGTCGGCAGTAAATATGCATGGAAATGAGCTGAATACGCCGTACCTGTCAGCAGTGAATATGTAGGAGGTCATACATGTCGGCAGTAAATATGTATGGAAATGAGCTGAATACCCCGTACCCGTCAGCAGTGAATATGTATGAGTGCATAGATGTCGGCTGTAAATATGTATGGGAATGAGCTGAATACCCGTACCTGTCAGCAGTGAATATGTATGAGATCATACATGTCGGCAGTAAATATGTATGGGAATGAGCTGAATACCCCGTACCCGTCAGCAGTGAATATGTAGGAGATCATTCATGTCGGCAGTAAATATGTATGGAAATGAGCTGAATACGCCGTACATGTCAGCAGTGAATATGTATGAGCGCATACAGTAAATAGGTGTGGGAATGAGCAGAATACCACGTACCTGTCAGCAGTGGATATGTAGCAGATCATAGATGTCAGCAGTAAATATGTATGTCAATGAGCTGAATACACCATATCTGTCAGTAGTGATTATGTATGAGAGCATACATGTCGGTTGTAAATAGTTATGCGAATGAGCTGAATACCCCGTACCTGTCAGCAGCGAATATGTATGAGAGCATACATGTCAGTATGAGGGCAACCATGTCGGCAGTAAATATGTACGGGAATGAGCTAAATACCCCGCACATGTCAGCAGTGAATATGTATGAGAGCATACATGTCGGCAGTAAATATGCATGGAAATGAGCTGAATACGCCGTACCTGTCAGCAGTGAATAAGTAGGAGATCATACATGTCGGCAGTAAATATGTATGGCAATGAGCTGATTACCCCGTACCTGTCAGCAGAGAATATGTATGAGAGCATACATGTCGGCTGTAAATATGTACGGGAATGAGCTGAATACAGCGTATCTGTCAGCAGTGAATATGTATGAGAGCATTCATGTCCTGATTTCGGCAATAAATATATATGGGAATGAGCTGAATACCTTGCACCTGTCAGCAGTGAATATGTAAGAGAGCATACATGTCGGCAGTAAATATGTATGGGAATGACCTGAATACCCCGTAACTGTCAGCAGTGAATATGTATGAGAGCATACATGTCGGCTGTAAATATTTATGTGAATGAGCTGAATACCCCGTACCTTACCTTTCATCAGTGAATATGTATGAGAGCATACATGTCTGTATGAGAGCATACATGTCGGCAGTAAATATGTATGGGAATGAGCTAAATACCCCGCACTAGTCAGCAGCGAATCAGTATTAGAGCATACATGTCGGCTGTAAATATGCATTGAAATGAGCTGAATACGCCGTGCCTGTCAGCAGTGAATATGTAGGAGATCATACATGTCGGCAGTAAATATGTATGGCAATGAGCTGAATACCCCCGTACCTGTCAGCAGTGAATATGTATGAGAGCATAAAGGTCGGCAGTAAATATGTATGGCAATGAGCTGAATACCCCGTACCCGTCAGCAGTGAATATGTATGAGTGCATAGATGTCGGCTGTAAATATGTATGGGAATGAACTGAATACCCGTACTGTCAGCAGGGAATATATAAGAGAGTATACATGGCGGCAGTAAATATGTATGGAAATGAGCGGAATACCCATACCTGTCAGCAGGGAATATGTATGAGAGCATTCATGTCCTGATTTCGGCAGTAAATATGTATGGGAAGGAGCTGACTACTCTGTACCTGTCAGCAGGCAATATGTAGGAGAGCATACATGTCGCTTGTAAATATGTATGGGAATGAGCTGAATAGTCCGTACCTGTCAGCAGTGAATATGTATGAGAGCATTCATGTCCTGTTTTCGGCAGTAAATATGTATGGGAATGATCTGAAAACCCTGTACCTGTTAGCAGGCAATACGTAGGAGAGCATACCTGTCGGCAGTAAATATGTATGGGAATGAGCTACATACCCTGTACCTGTCATCAGTAATTATGTCAGAGAGCATACATGTCGGCAGTAAATATGTATGGCAATGAGCTGAATACCCCGTACCTGTCAGCAGTGAATATGTATGAGAGCATACATGTCTGTATGAGAGCATACATGTCGGCAGTAAATATGTATGGGAATGAGCTGAATACCCCGTACCTGTCAGCAGTGAATTTGTATGAGAAAATACATGCCGGCAGTAAATATGTATGTGAATGAGCTGAATACCCTTACCTTTCAAAAGTGAATATGTAGGAGATCATACATGTCTGCAGTAAATGTGTATGGCAATGAGCTGAATACCCCGTACCTGTCAACAGTGAATATGTATGAGAGCGTACATGTCGGCTGTAAATATGTATGGAATGAGCTGAATACTCCGTTCCTTTCAGCAGTGAAGATGTATGAGATCATACATGTCGGCAGTAAATATGTATTGGAATGAGCTGAATAGTCCGTACCTGTCAGCAGTGAATATGTATGAGAGCATTCATGTCCTGTTTTCGGCAGTAAATATGTATGGGAATGAGCTGAATACCCTGTACCTGTTAGCAGGCAATATGTAGGAGAGCATACATGTCGGCAGTAAATATGTATGGGAATGAGCTAAACACCCCGTCCCTGTCAGGAGAGAAGATGTATGAGAGCGTTCATGTCCTGATTTCGGCAGTAAATATGTATGGGAATGAGCTGAATACCCTGCACCTGTCAGCAGTGAATATGTAAGAGAACATACATGTCGGCAGTAAATATGTATGGGAACGAGCTGTATACCCCGTACCTGTCAGCAGTGAATATGTATGAGAGCATACATGGCAGCTGTAAATATGTATGGGAATGAGCTGAATACCCCGTACTTGTCAGCAGTGAATATGTATGAGAGCATACATGTCGGCTGTAAATACTTATGTGAATGAGCTGAATACCCCGTACCTTATCTTTCATCAGTGAATATGTATGAGATCATACATGTCTGTATGAGAGCATACATGTCGGCAGTAAATATGTATGGGAATGAGCTAAATACCCCGCACTAGTCAGCAGCGAATCAGTATTAGAGCATACTTGTCGGCAGTAAATATGCATGGTAATGAGCTGAATACGCCGTACCTGTCAGCAGTGAATATGTAGGAAGTCATACATGTCGGCAGTAAATATGTATGGCAATGAGCTGAATACCCCGTACCCGTCAGCAGTGAATATGTATGAGTGCATAGATGTCGGCTGTAAATATGTTTGGGAATGAGCTGAATACCCGTATCTGTGAGCAGTGAATATGTATGAGATCATAAATGTCGGCAGTAAATATGTATGGGAATGAGCTGAATACCCCGTACCCGTCAGCAGTGAATATGTAGGAGATCATTCATGTCGGCAGTAAATATGTATGAGAATG